>ARYC01025653.1:0-54715 GCA_000711775.1 Oxytricha trifallax
TCGGTCATGTTGCTGGGCACGATCAGGGTGGTCTTGGCGTCGGCTGCGACCTTGCTGTAGGCATCGACGGCACGCTCGGCCACTTTGAGCTGCACCGCTTGATCGCCCCCTGGCTGGCGGATGGCGGCCGCAATGCGCTCGATGGCGAGCGCCGTGGCCTCGGCCACCGCGGTGATGGAGGCGGCCTCGCCCTGCGCATTGTTGATGGCTGCCTGCTTTTCGCCCTCGGAGCGTGCGATGAACGCCTCACGTTCGCCGGTAGCAATGTTGATCTGCTCCTGCCGGCGGCCTTCGGATGCGGCGATCAACGCCCGCTTCTCGCGCTCTGCCGTGATCTGCGCCTGCATGGCGCGCAGGATCTCGGCCGGCGGCGTCAGGTCCTTGATCTCGTAGCGCAGCACCTTCACGCCCCAGTTGAGCGCGGCCTCGTCGATGGCGGCCACGACCTGGGCGTTGATGATGTCGCGCTCCTCGAAGGTCTTGTCCAGTTCCAGCTTGCCGATCACGCTGCGCAGCGAGGTCTGCGCCAGCTGGGTGACGGCCACGATGTAGTTGGAGGAGCCGTAGCTCGCCCGCATCGGATCGGTCACCTGGAAGTAGAGGATGCCGTCCACCTGCAGCTGCGTGTTGTCGCGCGTGATGCAGATCTGGCTGGGCACATCGAGCGGGATCTCCTTCAGGCTGTGCTTGTAGGCCACGCGGTCGATGAAGGGGATGAGGAAGTTGGGCCCCGGCGTCATCGTGCTGTGGTACTTGCCCAGCCGCTCGCGCACCCAGGCGTTCTGCTGGGGCACGAACTTGATGGACTGCCAGATGAAGATGACGGCGATGACCAGGATGACGATGGCGATTTCCATGGCGGTTCGATGAAGTGAGGTTGAAAGGTTCCGCGAGCTCGGGGCAGTCCCGATGATCAGAGCGGCTCCAGCACGAGACGGTTGCCCTGCAACTCGACGACGCGGTGCGCTCCCGGCTGGCCGCGGCCGCCGGCGCGGAGCACGGCCGTCCATTGCGCACCCCGGTGACGCACGAGCGCCGTGCCATCCGCGAGCCAAGCGTCGACCTGCACGCGTTCCCCGATGTCGAGGTTCATGTCGGGGCTGGCCTGTGGCGGTGGTCCAGCGGGGCGCGAGCGCTGCTTGAGGTACCAGGCGCCCACGGTGGCCACGCCGACCACGGCGGCCACGACCAGTTGGACGGGCAGTGCGGCACCCAGATGTGCGGCAACGGCTGCAGCCGCAAAGGCCACGGCCGTCAGCAGAAGGTAGATGGTGCCGGAGACCAGTTCCAGCGCGACGGCTGCACCGGCCAGCAGCCACCAGAGCGTCGATTGAGCCATGGACGAGTTCCTACAGCAAAGAGGTGGCGGGAAGCCCCACATTCTGGGGCACGCCGCATGACGCGACCGTCATTTGAATTCCTTACACTTCGCGCCTTCTTTGCGCACCCCCCCAAAAGCCGGAGCCCGACAGCCCATGAAATTCCGCTTTCCCATCGTCATCATCGACGAGGACTTCCGCTCCGAGAACACCTCCGGACTGGGCATCCGCGCCCTGGCCCAGGCCATCGAAAGCGAAGGCTTCGAGGTGCTGGGCGTGACCAGCTATGGCGACCTCTCGCAGTTCGCGCAGCAACAGAGCCGGGCGAGCGCTTTCATCCTGTCGATCGACGACGAGGAATTCACCATCGGCCCGGACCTCGACCCGGCCGTGCTGAACCTGCGCACCTTCATCGGCGAAGTGCGGCGCAAGAACACCGACGTCCCGATCTACATCTACGGCGAGACCAAGACCAGCCGCCATCTGCCCAACGACATCCTGCGCGAGCTGCACGGCTTCATCCACATGTTCGAGGACACGCCGGAGTTCGTGGCCAAGCACATCATCCGCGAGGCCAAGAGCTACCTCGAGACGGTGCAGCCGCCTTTCTTCAAGGCGCTGATCGACTACGCGGAAGACGGCTCCTACTCGTGGCACTGCCCCGGCCACTCGGGCGGCGTGGCCTTCCTCAAGAGCCCCATCCGCCAGATGTTCCACCAGTTCTTCGGCGAGAACATGCTGCGCGCCGACGTCTGCAATGCGGTGGAAGAACTCGGCCAACTGCTGGACCACACCGGCCCCGTGGCGGCCAGCGAGCGCAACGCGGCCCGCATCTTCAACGCCGACCATTGCTTCTTCGTCACCAACGGAACGTCCACGTCCAACAAGATGGTGTGGCACCACACGGTGGCGCCGGACGACGTGGTGGTGGTGGACCGCAACTGCCACAAGTCGATCCTGCACGCGATCATCATGACCGGCGCGATCCCGGTCTTCATGAAGCCCACCCGCAACCACTACGGCATCATCGGCCCGATTCCCAAGAGCGAGTTCGAACCCGAGGCCATCAAGGCCAAGATCCGCGCCAACCCGCTGCTCAAGGACGTGGACGCCGACACGGTCAAGCCGCGCGTGCTCACGCTCACTCAGTCCACCTACGACGGCGTGATCTACAACACCGAGACCATCAAGACGATGCTCGACGGTTACGTCGACACACTGCACTTCGACGAGGCCTGGCTGCCGCACGCAGCCTTCCACCCCTTCTACGGGCCGTACCACGCCATGGGCAAGCGCCGGGCACGGCCGAAGGAGTCGCTGGTGTTCGCCACGCAGTCCACGCACAAGCTGTTGGCGGGCATCAGCCAGGCCAGCCATGTGCTGGTGCAGGATTCACAGAACCGCCAGCTGGACCGGGACCTCTTCAACGAGGCCTACCTGATGCATTCGTCCACCAGCCCGCAGTACGCCATCATCGCCAGCTGCGACGTGGCGGCCGCGATGATGGAGCCGCCCGGCGGCACCGCGCTGGTGGAAGAGAGCATCCTCGAAGCGCTGGACTTCCGCCGTGCCATGCGCAAGGTGGAAGACGAGTTCGGCAAGGACGAATGGTGGTTCAAGGTCTGGGGCCCGGAACACCTGGTCGACGAAGGCATCGGCCGCGCCGATGACTGGATCATCAAGGGCGAGACCCGCGCCGGCAACGGCGGCAAGAAGAACGGTGCGCGCAACTGGCACGGCTTCGGCAAGCTGGCGGATGGCTTCAACATGCTCGACCCCATCAAGTCGACCATCGTGACGCCCGGCCTGGACCTCGACGGCAAGTTCGCGCCCACCGGCATCCCCGCCAGCATCGTCACCAAGTTCCTGGCCGAGCATGGCGTGATCGTGGAGAAGACGGGCCTCTACAGCTTCTTCATCATGTTCACCATCGGCATCACCAAGGGCCGCTGGAACACGCTGCTGACGGCGCTGCAGCAGTTCAAGGACGACTATGCCCGCAACCAGCCCATGTGGCGGATCCTGCCGGAGTTCTGCCAGCAGCATCCCATCTACGAGCGCATGGGCCTGCGCGACCTGTGCCAGCGCGTGCACGAGCTGTATGCCAAGTACGGCATCGCCCGGCTGACCACCGAGATGTACCTGTCGGACCTGGAGCCGGCCATGAAGCCCAGCGAGGCCTTCGCCCACATCGCGCACCGCAAGACGGAGCGCGTGGAGATCGACCACCTCGAAGGCCGCATCACCACCAGCCTGATCACGCCGTATCCGCCGGGCATTCCGCTGCTGATTCCGGGCGAGGTCTTCAACAAGAAGATCGTTGACTACCTGAAGTTCGCGCGCCAGTTCAACCTGGAGTGCCCTGGCTTCGAGACCGACATCCACGGCCTGGTGGCCCGCGTGGACGAGAAGGGCAAGAAGCGCTACTACGCGGATTGCGTCAAGCGCTGAGCCTGCGCTCGACGGCGCGCAGCCCTGGTGCGCTGCGCGCCCGCATCACCCGAATCGCAGTGCCATCACGCCGCCGACCACCACGGCGGTGCCGAGGGCGCGCTGCAGGCCGAAGCGCTCCCGCAGCCACAGCGTGCCGATGAGCGCGGCGAAAAGCACCGAGGTCTCGCGCAGTGCCGCCACCACCGCCACGGGCGCCCGCGTCATGGCCCAGAGCGCAATGCCATAGCTGGCCAGCGAGGCTGCCGTGCCCAGCCACGCCACACCCAGGCGGCCATGCATGTAGGCGATAGCATCACGCCGCCCTTGCGGGCCGCGCCGCCACAGCACCAGCAGCATGAAGGGCAGGCCGTCGAAGACGAAGAGCAGGGCGACGTAGGCGGCGGCGTTGCCGCTGGCCCGCACGCCGAGGCCGTCGATCACGGTGTAGAGCGCGATGATGCAGGCATTGGCCAGCGCGAAGCCCAGGGCCTTGCCGCGGTGCCCGGACGTGTGCAGATGACCCGGTGACAGGCCGAGCGTGAGCACGCCCGCACAGATGCCGGCCACACCGAACCATGCGAATGCCGAGAGACGCTCGCCCATCACGGCAAGGCTGCTGAGGGCCACCAGCAGTGGCGCACTGCCGCGCATCACCGGATAGGCCAGCCCCAGGTCACCGTGCTTGTATGCGCCGGCCAGGGCCACGTAGTAGCCCACATGGATCACCACCGAGGCGGCCAGATAAGGCCACGAAGCGGTGGCCGGCAGGCCGGTGAAGGCCAGGATGGGCAATGCGATGAACAGTCCAAGACTGTGGATCAACGCCGTGTCCAGCGACTTGTCCGATGCCGACTTGATGAGTGCATTCCAGCTGGCATGGAGCACCGCGCCGAACAGCACGGCCAGCGCGACGGGGCCCGTCAGCGTCATGCGTCTGTGGCCAGCATGCAGCGACGCGCGCGCGCCAGATAGTGCGCCAGGTCGGGAGTGGCAAGGTCGGCCTGCTTGGCCGCATCGTCCCACAGCCGCAGGCGGACCGCCTCCTGGGCGTGCGGGCGCTGCATGAAGCGCATGGCTTCTTCGTCGCTGAATACGCCGCCCTGCAGAACCAGGCTGCGCTTGGAGTCGTCCGAGAGGGCGGCCCAGTAGTCCGCACGGGTCGCGCACAGATAACGCTTGGCGTCGACATGCCAGGCGATGGCATCGAGGACCCGATCCGGGAAGAGTCCGCGCAGAAAGGGCAGGGCATGGAACTGGTGCCGGTCGTCGATGCCGCGCAGCGTCGGCGTCTCGCCCTGGTCGTTGAGCAGGTGGCCGATGTCGTGCAGCATGGCGGCCGTGACGAGCGCGTCGTCGGCACCGTCCTGCTCGGCGAGATAAGCGCTCTGCAGCGCATGCTCCAGCTGGCTGACCGGCTCGCCGCTGTACTGCTCGGCGCCGCGGCGCGCGAAAAGGTTCTCGATGTCGTGCAGGGTCAGCATTGCGGGCCTCAGGACGCGGTGAGTGAGGCAGCGCCGCTGCCGGTGGTCGATCCGCGCTGCTTCTCCCAGTTGAGCCGCGTGCGCTCGCGGCTGTTCATCACGTGCTGGTACATGGCCTGGCCCGCCGCCTCCGGGTCACCGGAGGCGATGGCCTTGAGGATGGCGCGATGCTCGCGCGAGTAGACGGCCATCGATTCGTCGGTGAGGTTCTGCCGGCGGAACAGCGACAGCTCGTTCACCAGCTTGCGGTAGGTGGCGACCAGCTTGGCATTGCCGGCCAGCTCCAGCAGGCGGTCGTGGAAGGCGAGGTTGAAGCGGTGGTAGTCCTTGGCGTCGCCTGCTTTCACCGCCTGGTCCATGGCATCGACCAGCTGCCGCAGTTCGCGCACCTGGGCCGGCGTGGCTGTCTCGGCCAGCTTGCGGCCCACATAGAGGTCCATCACGGCACGCACCTCGAAGATCTCCAGCGCTTCCTCGATGGGCACATCGCGCACGAAGACGCCGCGGTTCTTCTCGGTGCGCACCAGGCCGCCTTCCTCCAGCATACGGAAGGCCTCGCGCACCGGCCCGCGCGACACGCCCAACTGGTCGGCCAGCGTGGCCTCGGTGAGCTTGGCGCCGGGGCCTAGCTCGCCGTCCAGGATCATGCGTTCGATCTCGGCCTGCACCACATTCGCCAGCGAATGGCACTGAAGCTGTGCGATGACGGGATGGGAAGAGACCTTCTTGGCAGGTGCGGCAGGCATGGCTTGATGGTAGGTTCGAGAGCGTAGATTGTCTACGATCTACAAAGAACAATAGACAAAGAGGTGGAGCAGGCCCCGATTTTGCTTGGCGACCGTGTCACGAAGATGTCGTTTCGCGGCGGCACATTCGCCCGGTCATTTCATCGAGGAGCCTGCCCATGCACTTTTCCGTCAAGACCATTGCCATCGCCCTCATCGGCCTGGCCGCCACCGGCGCGGCCTTCGCGCAGAAGACCCAGCTGACGGTCTACACCGCGCTGGAGACCGACCAGCTCAAGGCCTACCAGAGTGCCTTCAACAAGGTCGAGCCCGACATCGAGATCAAGTGGGTGCGCGACTCCACCGGTGTGATCACCGCCAAGCTGCTGGCCGAGAAGGCCAATCCGCAGGCCGACGTGGTGTGGGGCGTGGCCGCCTCCAGCATGGCGCTGTTCGACAAGCAGGGCATGCTCGAGCCCTATGCGCCGCTGAACCTGGACGCGGTGATGCCGCAGTACCGAGACAAGAAGAACCCGCCCGCCTGGGTCGGCATGGATGTGTTCGGTGCCGTCGTGTGCTTCAACACGGTCGAGGCCAAGAAGAAGAACATCCCCATCCCCACCACCTGGAAGGACCTCACCAAGCCCGAGTACAAGGGCCAAGTGGTGATGCCCAACCCCGCCTCGTCGGGCACCGGCTACTTCGACGTCGCGGCCTGGCTGCAACTGTGGGGTGACGACGCCGGCAAGGGCGGTGGCTGGAAGTACATGGACGCGTTGCACGAGAACATCGCCCAGTACACGCACTCCGGCTCCAAGCCCTGCAACATGGCGGCCTCCGGCGAATACGTGGCGGGCATCTCCTTCGAATACCGCGGCTACACCAACAAGGCCAAGGGCGCGCCCATCGAGCTGGTGTTCCCCAAGGAGGGCCTGGGCTGGGACCTGGAGGCCGTCGGCATCTACAAGGGCACGAAGAAGCTGGACGCTGCCAAGAAGCTGGCGAACTGGGCGACGTCGAAGGACGCCATGCTGCTCTATGGCAAGAACTTCGCCGTGACCGCCCAGCCGGGCGTGGCCCCCAAGCTGGCGGGCATTCCCGACGACTACGAGGCCCGCCTGATCAAGATGGACTTCGAGAAGTCGGCCACCAACCGCGAGCGCACCCTGGCCGAGTGGACGCGCCGCTACGACGCCAAGAGCGAGGCGAAGAAGTGATGACCGCGCCGGCGCATGCCTATGCGGCCGACCGCAGCGTGGGTGCTGCGCCGGCGCCGCTGTCCCTGGTCGAAAGCGTGCCCCAGCCCGACTACCTGCGGCTGCAGGGCGTGCACAAGCGCTTCGGCACCTTCACGGCGCTGGAGTCCATCGACCTGACCATTCCGCAGGGCGAGCTGGTGTGCTTTCTGGGCCCCTCGGGCTGCGGCAAGACCACATTGCTGCGAATCATCGCGGGGCTGGAAGTGCAGACGGGTGGCCAGCTTTGGCAGAGCGGCACCGACATCTCGCGCCTGCCGCCTGCACAGCGCGACTACGGCATCGTCTTCCAGTCCTATGCGCTCTTTCCCAACCTGAGCATCGCGGACAACGTGGCCTACGGGCTGGTCAACCAGCGGCGCCCGCGCAAGGACATCGCCGCGCGTGTCGATGAGCTGCTGCAGCTCGTGGGCCTGCCCGGCAGCGGCGGCAAGTACCCGGCGCAGATGTCGGGCGGCCAGCAGCAGCGGGTGGCGCTGGCGCGCGCACTGGCCGCCTCGCCGGGCCTGCTGCTGCTGGACGAGCCGCTGTCGGCGCTCGACGCCATCGTGCGGGTGCACCTGCGCAACGAGATCCGTGCGCTGCAGCGGCGGCTGGGCGTGACCACCATCATGGTGACGCACGACCAGGAAGAGGCCCTGTCCATTGCCGACCGCATCGTGGTGATGAACCACGGCGTGATCGAGCAGGTGGGCACGCCGTTGCAGGTCTACCGGGAGCCCGCCACGCCCTTTGTGGCCGAGTTCGTTGGCAAGGTCAACCGGCTGCCCGCCGTGGCCGAGGGCGGGCGCTGGTTCCAATGCGGCGACCGGCGCTGGCAGGTGGAGCCCGGCCATGGGGCGGAGTACCGCGCGGGCCGCGAGGTGATGCTCTACCTGCGTCCGGAAGACCGCGCGATGACCGGCTTCGACGCCGACCATCCGGGCATGTGCACGGGCACGGTGGCGCACATCGAGTTCCTCGGTGGCAACTGCCTGGCCGAGCTGGTGGTGGAGGGGCTGCCCGAGCCGCTGCAGCTGCAGTTCTCGCTCAACCAGATGGACGAGTTCGGCGTGCAGCAGGGCCGTCGGTTGCGCTTCGCGCTGCGGCTGGACCGGCTGCGCGTCTTCCCCGCGGCGGAGGCCTGAGCATGCAGACCGCGATCCGCCTGCCGGCTGTCCGGCTGCATGTGCACTGGAGCGACCGTGTGGCGCACTTGCTGCTGGTGGCCGTGGCGCTGTTGCTGGTCATCGGCCTGCTGTTGCCCTTGGGTGCCATCCTGTCGCAGGCGCTGCAGCAGACCGAGGAGCGCTCGGGCTGGGGCCACTTCCGTGCCTACCTCGCATCGCCCGCCTTGCTGGGCAGCCTCTGGAACAGCCTGTGGGTGTCCGCGCTGGTGACGACCCTCGTGATCCCGCTGGCCTTCGGCTTCGCCTATGCGCTCACGCGCAGCTGCATGCCCGCCAAGGGCCTGCTGCGCAGCATCACGCTGCTGCCGCTGCTTGCGCCTTCGCTGCTGTCGGCCATCTCGCTGATCTACTGGTTCGGCAACCAGGGCGCGGCCAAGGGGCTGTGGCAGGCGCTGGGCTTCGACAGCATCTATGGCGCGCCGGGCATCGTGCTCGCGGAATGCTTCGCCACCTTCCCGCATGCGCTGATGATCCTGGTGACGGCGCTGTCGCTGGCCGACGCACGGCTCTATGAAGCCGCCGATGCGATGGGGACGCGCACCCTGCGGCGTTTCTTCACCATCACGCTGCCGGGCGCGAAGTACGGGCTGATCTCCGCCGCCTTGGTGGTGTTCACGCTGGTCATCACCGACTTCGGCATTCCCAAGGTGGTCGGCGGCAACTTCAACGTGCTGGCGACCGACGTGTTCAAGCTGGTGATCGGCCAGCAGGACTTCCAGCGCGGCGCCGTCGTGGCCCTGCTGCTGCTGGCGCCCGCGCTGCTGACCTTCGCGGTCGACCACCTGGTGCAGCGCAAGCAGACGGCCATGCTCACGGCGCGCGCCGTGGCGCTGGTGCCGCGCCCGGCCAAGGGCTTCGATGCGGCCATGACCGCCTACTGCCTGCTCGTGTGCGCACTGATGGTGGCGATGTTCGGCATGGCGGTCTTCGCTTCCTTTGCCAAGCTGTGGCCCTACAACCTGACGCCCAGCCTTGACCACTACGTCGCCGGCATCGTCGACGCCGAGCTGGGCGGCGCGGTGCTCAACAGCCTGCTGCTCGCCGCCTGCACGTCCGTGGTCGGCACGGCCGTGGTGTTCTGCGGCGCCTACCTGCTGGAGAAGACGCGCGGCCTGGACGTGCTGCGTCCCGTGATCCGGCTGATGGCCATGCTGCCCATGGCGGTGCCGGGACTGGTGCTGGGCCTGGGCTACATCTTCTTCTTCAACGCGCCGTGGAACCCGCTCAACGGCCTGTACCAGACCATGGGGCTGCTGGTGCTGTGCACGGTGGTGCACTTCTACACGACGGGCCACCTGACCATGGTGACGGCCCTGAAGGCGATCGACGGCGAGTTCGAGGCCGTCGCCGCCTCGCTCAAGGTGCCGGTGTTCACCACCGTGCGCCGCGTCACGCTGCCGATCTGCCTGCCCGTGCTGCTGGACGTGTCGCGCTACTTCTTCATCAACGCGATGACCACCATCTCGGCGGTCGTCTTCCTGTACTCGCCCGAGACGCGCCTGGCTTCGGTCGCCATCCTCAACCTCGACGAGGCCGGCGAGATCGGCGCTGCGGCCGCCATGGCGGTGCTGATCGCCGGGACCTCGGCGATCGTGAACGTGCTGTACCTGCTGCTCGGCCGCTGGGTGGACCGCCGCACCCAGCGCTGGCGGCTGCGATGAGCCGAAGGACCTCCAACGAATGAGCAACACCCATTTCGACCTGATCGTGGTCGGTGCCGGCATCGTCGGCCTGGCCCATGCGTACACCGCCGCGCGGCGCGGCCTCAAGGTCTGCGTGATCGAGAAGGACGCCGCCTGCATCGGTGCGTCCATCCGCAACTTCGGCTTCGTGACCGTGACCGGACAGGGTGCCGGCGACACCTGGCGCCGCGCCCGACGCGCACGCGAGGTGTGGGGCGAGGTGGCGCCGCAGGCGGGCATCGAGGTCGTCCACCAGGGCCTCTACCTCACGGCCTTCCGCGACAAGGCGCTGGCGGTGCTGGAGCAATTCACGGGAACCGAGATGGCCGAAGGCTGCGAACTGCTGGACGTGGCCGAGGCCGCGCAGCGCGCACCGACGTTGCGGCTGGACGGGCCCGAAGGCCCGGCCCGTGCGGTCCTCTACAGCCCGCACGAGGCGCGCGTGGAGTCGCGCACCGCCATCGGCCTGCTGGCGGCCTGGCTGGCCGAGGCGCATGGCGTGGTCTTCCGTTTCAGCGAACAGGTGCTGGAGGTGGCCACGCCGCGCGTGCGCACCGCCCGCGCCACGCTGCGTGCGGAGCGCGTGGCCGTCTGCACCAACATCGAATTGAATGGCCTGTTCGCCGAGCGGCTGGCGCCACATCGCCTGCAGCTGTGCCAGTTGCACATGCTGCGTGTTCAGCCACCCAGGGGATTCAAGCTGCCCGGCTCGGTCATGGCCGACCTGAGCCTGGTGCGCTACCACGGCTACAGCAAGCTGCCGGCGGCGCAGGCGCTGCGGGCCCAGCTGGAGGCGGAGGAGGGCGAGTCGCTGGCCCACGGCATCCACCTGATCGTGGTGCAGAGCGCCGATGGCTCGCTGGTGGTGGGGGACTCCCACCACTACGGTCCGGTCCTCGAGCCCTTTGCCGACACGCAGGTCGACGCGCTGATGCTGCGTCACATGCAGGAGGCGCTGCACCTGCCCGACTACACCGTCACCCAGCGCTGGGTGGGCACCTATCCCTCGTCGCCCGACACCGACTGCCTGATCGACGCGCCGGACGATGCCACGCGCCTGGTGATCGTCACCAGCGGCACCGGTGCCAGCACGGCCTTCGGTATTGCCGAAGAGGTCTTCGCCGGCTGGTAGGCCGACCCACCGCATATCCCATGACTGACCCGCAAAAACTCCAGGCCGTCGTCTTCGACTGGGCCGGCACCATCATCGACTTCGGCTCCTGCGCGCCCATGGGCGCCTTCGTGCGCTTGTTCGAGCGCTACGGCATCGACCTCGGCATCGCCGAGGCGCGCGGACCCATGGGCGTGGCCAAGTGGGACCACATCCATGCGCTCAGCCAGTTGCCACGCGTGGCGGCCCAATGGGAGGCGCGCTTCGGCCGCGGCTTCACGCGGGCGGACATCGACGAGCTCTACGAGGTGTTCACGCCGATGAACGCGGCCGTGGTGCCCGACTTCTGCGACTTCATCCCGGGCGCGCTCGATACCGTGGCTGCCGTGCGTGCGCGGGGCCTGCGCATCGGCTCCACCACCGGCTACAACCGGCCGATCATGGAGGTGGTGACGCCCATCGCCGCGAAGGGCGGCTATGTGCCGGACAACCTCGTGTGCGCGGGCGACCTGGCGGCCGGCCGGCCTTCGCCCTTGATGATGTACCGCTGCTTCGCCGACCTCGGCGTGTGGCCGGCCCATACGGTGGTCAAGGTGGACGACACCGGCGTGGGCATGCAGGAAGGCCTGAATGCCGGCACCTGGGCCGTGGGGCTGGCGATCAGCGGCAATGCGGCGGGCCTGACGCTGGCCGAGTGGCAGGCGCTCGATGCCGCAGGCCAGGCGCAGGTGCGCAGCCGTGCCACGGCGGAGCTGAAGGGCGCCGGTGCGCACTACGTGATTGACAGCGTGGCGGACCTGATGCCGGTGCTGGACGACATCGACGCGCGGATGGCGCGGGGCGAACGGCCGTGCGCCTGAGCCTCTGCCGGCGCGCGACGCGAGCCTGCCGTGCCGCCGCCGCGGCCATGCGCGTCGAGGCCCCCTGGCCGCTGACGCAATCCGAGTCTCAAGGCTCCGGCCGCCGCCAGAGCCATATCAGCACGCAGGCCATGGCGCCGATCCCTGCGGCGGCGCCCCAACGGGAGGGCGACAGCCAGATCAGCACGACGGCGCACACGGCCATGGCCGCTGCGGCGCTGCGCTTGGCCCGTCGGCTGACGCGGCCGCCGGCGCGCCAGTTCAAGATCAACGGTCCAAAGAGCGGGTGCCTTTCGAGCCAGCCCGCGAGCCTCGGTGAACTGCGGGCGGCCGCCCATGCGGCCAGCAGCACGAAGGGCGTGGTGGGCAGGCCCGGCAGGACGACACCGGCCACGGCTAGGGCCAACGCCACCACGGCCAGTGCCATCATCAGCCAGCGCGCCGGGCCACGCAGGCGGCGCGGTGCCGCGTCCTGCGGCTGAACGGCGGGCGTTGGGGGCGGCGTGGGCTCCACGTGACTCAGCGGTCCGTGCGCACGCGCATGAAGCGCGCGAAGCGCGGGACGCCCTGTGCCGTTAGCCCGTTGTAGCGGTAGGTGACCGTGCTGCCCACCGGCGGCGGATCGTCGCGCTGTGCATCGGTGAAGCCGCCGCCCAGTTTGAACACCACACCTTCGGGCGTGCGCACCTGAAGCGCGCCCATGCGACCGGCATGCCGGCCCTGGCCCGGCAGGTGCGCGAGCACCACCGCCTCGGCATCGTCATAAGGCTTGACCTTGAGCAGGTCCGCACTGCGGCCGGCGCCATAGAGCGAACTGCCCCGATGCAGCATCAGTCCTTCGCCGCCAGCGCGCACTGTGGCATCGAGCTGCCGCCGGAGCGCCTCGACCGTGGTGGCGCGTTCCTGCCTCACTGGTTCGAGCCAGGGGGCGGCCGTGATCGGCAGCAGCCGCTGCAGCACCTGCAGCCGATGGTCGAAGTCGCCCGGCTCTGCGGGCAGGTCGAAGACCATGAAGCGCATGGCGCGCCAGGCTGCATCGTCCGGCGTCTGGCTGCGCACCGTGCCTGAGGCATGTTCGAAGCGCCCGCGGCCGGCCCATAGCTCGCCATCCATGGGTTGCTGCGGCCAGCCGGCCGTGAACCATGCCGGCGCGGCGATGCGCTCCCCGCCGCGCGTCCACAAGGCCCGTCCGTCCCAGAAGCCGCGCACGCCGTCGTACTTCTCGCTGACCCAGTAGCCGTCGAGCGGCATGCCCGGGCGCCAGACCTCCGCCAGCATGAGGGCAGGCGGCGCTGCGCGGGCCGGCGCGCTCAGCGCAAACGAAAGCGCCGCCAGCAGAAGACCGCGACGGCGCATGTTCATCACAAGAGAAAGGGAAAGTGGCTCAGCCTTCGGACGGCTCGTCGATGCCGCCGACCACGTTGCTGAAGCCGCCGTCCACGTAGGTGATCTCGGCCGTCACGCCACCGGCCAGGTCGGACAGCAGGAAGGCGGCCACATTGCCCACGTCGTCGATGGTCACGTTGCGGCGGATGGGCGAGACGGCCGCCACTGCGGGCAGCAGCTTGCCGAAGCCCTTGATGCCGCTGGCGGCCAGCGTCTTGATGGGGCCGGCGCTGATGCCGTTGACACGCACGCCCTTGGGGCCCAGCGAGCCGGCCAGGTAGCGCACCGAGGCTTCCAGGCTGGCCTTGGCCAGGCCCATCGTGTTGTAGTTGGGCACCACACGCACGGCGCCCAGGTAGGTCAGCGTCAGCAGCGCGGCCTGGTCGTTGATGTAGGGCAGGGCGGCCTTGGCCATGGCCGGGAAGCTGTAGGCGCTGATGTCGTGCGCGATCTTGAACGCCTCGCGCGACAGGCCTTCGAGGAAGTCGCCGGCGATGGCTTCGCGCGGCGCAAAGCCGATGCTGTGGACGAAGCCGTCGAACTTGGGCCAGGTCTGCGAGAGGTCCTCGAACAGCTTGGCGATCTGCGCGTCGTCGCCCACGTCGCAGTCGAAGACCAGCTTGGAATCGAAGTCTGCAGCGAACTCCGTGATGCGGTCCTTGAAGCGTTCGCCCACGTAGCTGAAGGCGAGCTCGGCGCCTTGCGCATGGCAGGCCTTGGCAATGCCGTAGGCGATGGAACGATTGGAGAGGACGCCGGTGATCAGAAGTTTCTTGCCGCTGAGAAAGCCCATGGGTCTGCCTTGAGAAAAACTTGGGCAGAATTCTCGCATGCGACTCTGGCTGCTCCCGGCCCTTCTGGTTGCGGCGCTGCCCGCCTGGGGTGCGCACGCCTATGCCCAGTTCGGCGACATCAAGTACCCATCGGGCTTCACCCACTTCGATTACGTGAACCCGGACGCGCCCAAGGGTGGCGAGATCCGGCTGGTGCCGCCGATCGCCGTCACGCAGTTCGACAAGTTCAATCCCTTCACCCTCAAGGGCACGGCGCCCGCAGGCCTCACCGACCTGGTGTTCGAGTCGCTGCTGGTGGGCAACCTGCAGGAGCCCTCGACCGCCTACGGCCTGCTGGCCGAGGACGTGGAGGTGGCGCCCGACCATCGCTCCGCCGTGTTCCGCCTGCGGCCCGAGGCGCGATTCAGTGACGGCACGCCAGTGCTGGCCGAAGATGTCGTGCATTCATGGCGCACGCTCATCAGCAAGCAGGCGGCGCCGCAGTACCGCACGCTGCTGGCGGGCATCCGCAGCGTCAAGGCCGTGAGCGAACGCGTGGTGCGCTTCGATTTCGACTCGGACAACCGTGAGCTGCCCCTGTTGGCCGGTGGCATCCCGGTGTTCAGTCAGCGCTGGGGGCAGGGCAAGCCCTTCGACCAGGTCATCACCGAACTGCCCATCGGCTCCGGCCCGTACCGGCCGTCCAGTGCCCGGCTGGGTCGCGACATCACCTATGTGCGCGACAACAACTACTGGGGCCGCGACCTGCCGGTGCGCCGTGGGCAGTACAACTTCGACCGCATCACCTACAAGCTCTACCTGGACGACACGGCGCGTTTCGAAGGCCTGAAGGCGGGGGAGTACGACCTCAAGCGCGAGTTCATCTCCCGCAACTGGGCACGGCAGTACACGGGCCGCGCCTTCGACCGTGGCGAGGTCAAGAAGCAGGTCTTTCCCAGCGGCGCGCCGGGCGACTACCAGGGCTACATCTTCAACCTGCGCAACCCCAAGCTGCAGGACGTGCGCGTGCGGCAGGCGCTGGCCCTGACGATGGATTTCGAATGGCTCAACCGCCAGATGTTCTATGGCATCTACACGCGGGTGCAGGGCTGGTTTCCCAACAGCCCGTTCCAGGCCAAGGGCCTGCCAGGCCCGGATGAACTCGCCTTGCTGGAGCCCCTGCGTTCGCAACTTCGGCCGGAGGTGTTCGGCCCTGTTCCGCTGTCGCCCAGCACCGCGCCGCCGTCCAGCCTGCGCGAGAAACTGCGCAAGGCCCGCGACCTGCTCGCCCAAGCGGGCTGGACCTATCGCGACGGCGCCTTGCGCAATGCCAAGGGCGAGGCCTTCACGCTCGAATACCTCAACGCTCAGCCTTCGGGCGTGCGACTGGTGCTGCCGATGCAGGCTGCCATGGCCAAGCTGGGCATCCAGCTGACGGTGCGCAATGTCGATGGCGCGCTTTACCAGCAGCGCATGGACGACTTCGACTTCGAACTGGGCAGCATCCGCATCCCGGCGCGCACCACGCCCGGCAGCGAGTTGCTGGAGTACTTCGGCTCCGAAGCGGCGGGGACGCAGGGCTCGGCCAACTACTGGGGCCTGAAGGATCCTGCCGTGGACGCGCTGATCCGCCGCGTGCTGGCCGCCACCACCCGCGACGACCTGGGCGCCGCCATGCGTGCGCTCGACCGCGTACTCACCAACGGCTACTACGGCATCCCGCAGTGGTACAGCAGCAGCTTCCTGGTGGGCTACCGGCCGGCGGGCTTCGTGCTGCCGCCGAGCATTCCCCCCTATTACGAACCCGACAGCTGGGCCGCGGCAACGTGGTGGGCGTCCTCCGCCAACAAGTAGGCAGCGCGGCATGCCCATCTACATCCTCAAACGTCTGCTGCTGATGGTGCCGACCCTGCTGGGCGTGCTGCTGGTGAGCTTCGCCGTCATCCAGTTCGTGCCGGGCGGTCCGGTCGAGCAGATGGTCTCGCAACTGCAGGGCCGCTCGGCCGGCGGCGAAGGTCCTTCGGCCGGCGGCTCTGCCTACCGCGGCCGCCAGGGGCTCAGCCCGCAACAGGTGGCCGAGATCAAGGCGCTGTACGGCTTCGACAAGCCGGCGCCCGAGCGCTTCTGGCAGATGCTCAAGGCCTTCGCGCGCCTCGATCTCGGCCAGAGTTTCTACCAGCGCAAGGCGGTGTGGGATCTGGTCAAGGAAAAGCTGCCCGTGTCCATTAGCCTCGGCCTGTGGACCTTCTTCATCAGCTACCTCATCGCCGTGCCACTGGGCGTGGCCAAGGCGGTGCGGGCTGGCACGCGCTTCGATTTCGTGACCACACTGCTCGTGCTGGTGGGCTATGCGATTCCGGGCTTCGTGCTGGGGGTGGCACTGCTGGTGATCTTTGGCGGGCAGCTGCAGTGGTTTCCGCTGCGCGGGCTGACCTCGGCCAACTGGGAGCAGCTCTCGTGGGGCGCGCGCATCGTCGACTACCTGTGGCACATCGCGCTGCCCATCACGGCCATGGTGCTGGGCAGTTTTGCCGTCACGGCCATGCTGACCAAGAACGCTTTCCTCGAAGAGATCCGCAAGCAGTACGTGCTGACGGCCCGCGCCAAGGGCCTGCGCGAGAAGCAGATCCTGTGGAAGCACGTCATGCGCAATGCGCTGATCCCGATCATCACAGGCTTTCCTGCGGCGTTCATTGGAGCCTTCTTCACCGGCTCGCTGCTGATCGAGACCCTGTTCTCGCTCGACGGCCTGGGCCTGCTCAGCTACGAGAGCGTGATCCGCCGCGACTATCCCGTGGTGCTGGGCACGCTCTACCTCTTCACGTTGATCGGCCTGGTGACCAAGCTGATCAGCGACCTCTGCTACGTGTGGGTGGATCCGCGCGTCAAGTTCGACTGAGCATGAGCGACACCTCCGCGCCTTCCGTTCCCCTGTCGCCCGGCCGCCGTGCCTGGCGGCGCTTTCGCCGCAACCGGCTGGGCTTCGTCAGCCTGGTGCTGTTCACCGTGCTGGTGGTGCTGAGCCTCTTCGCCGAAGTGCTGTCGTCCGACCGACCGCTGGTGGTGCGCTACGACGGCCAGCTGTACTTTCCGGTGCTGACCGACTATTCCGAGAAGACCTTCGGCGGCGACTTCGAGACGCCCGCCGACTACCTCGATCCTTTCATCCGTGAGCGCATCACGCAGGGTGGCAACTGGGCCTTGTACGCGCCGAACCCGTATGGGCCACGCACCCTGAACTACTTCGCCAGCCGGCCGAACCCGGCTGCGCCCTCGTCCGAGAACCTGCTGGGCACCGACGATCGCGGCCGCGACTTGCTGGCCCAGTTGATCTACGGCTTCCGGGTGAGCGTGCTGTTCGCGCTGGCGCTCACGGTCATCGGCGTGGTGCTGGGCGTGATCACCGGCGCCATCCAGGGCTTCTTCGGCGGCAAGACCGACCTGGCCTTCCAGCGCTTCATCGAGATCTGGGGCTCCATGCCCGAGCTTTACCTGCTGATCATCTTCAGCGCCATCTTCGCGCCCAGCGTGGCGCTCTTGCTGGTGCTGCTGTCGCTGTTCGGTTGGATGGGGCTGTCGGACTATGTGCGGGCCGAGTTCCTGCGCAACCGGCAGATGGATTACGTACGCGCTGCCCGCGCCCTGGGCGTGGGCAACCTGGCCATCATGTGGCGCCACATCCTGCCCAACAGCCTGGTGCCGGTGGTGACCTTCCTTCCTTTCCGCATGAGCGCGGCCATCCTGGCGCTCACCTCGCTCGACTTCCTGGGCCTGGGCGTGCCACCGGGCACACCGTCGCTGGGCGAACTGCTCAACCAGGGCAAGGCCAACATCGACGCCTGGTGGATCTCGCTGTCCACTTTCGGCGTGCTGGTGGTCACGCTGATGCTGCTCACCTTCATGGGCGACGCGCTGCGCGATGCCATGGATCCGCGGAAGGCCTGACCCATGACACAGCCTCTTCTGCGCGTGAAGGACCTGCGCATCGCCTTCGATGGCAAGCCGGTGGTGCATGGCGTCGATTTCGATCTGGCCGCCGGCGAGAAGCTGGCGCTCGTCGGCGAATCCGGCTCGGGCAAGACGGTCACGGCGCTCAGCCTGCTGCGGCTGGTGCCCGATGCCCAGGTGAGCGGCGAAGCCTGGCTGGACGGCGATCCGCCGCGCAATCTGCTGGCCTTGCCCGAGCGTTCGTTGCGCGGCATCCGCGGCCGCGAGATCGCCATGATCTTCCAGGAGCCGATGACGGCCCTGAACCCGCTCTACCCGGTGGGCGACCAGATCGCCGAGGTGCTGCGGCTGCACGAAGGCCTCGATGCCCGCAGTGCGCACGAGGCAGCGGTGCAGTTGCTCGCCGACACGGGCGTGCCGGAGCCCGCGCGCCGCGCCCGTGCCTTTCCGCATCAGCTGTCGGGCGGGCAGCGCCAGCGCGCCATGATCGCCATGGCGCTGGCCTGCAAGCCGCGCCTGTTGCTGGCCGACGAGCCCACCACGGCCCTGGACGTGACGCTGCGCGTGCAGATCCTCGACCTGCTCGACACGCTCCAGCAGCGCCATGGCATGGCCGTGCTGATGATCACGCACGACCTGAACCTCGTGCGCCGCTTTGCCGACCGCGTCGCGGTCATGGAGCATGGGCGGC
Organism: Oxytricha trifallax; assembly: GCA_000711775.1. Lineage (NCBI taxonomy): Eukaryota > Ciliophora > Spirotrichea > Sporadotrichida > Oxytrichidae > Oxytricha > Oxytricha trifallax. The sequence continues at coordinate 18,835 of ARYC01025653.1, forward strand.
TGGTGGAGCAGGGCAGCGTGCGGCAGGTCTTCGATGCGCCGCGCCATCCCTACACCTGCAAGCTGATCGACAGCCGCCCCGAGCGGCGGGTGGCCGAGGTGCCGACGGAAGGCCGCGACACGCCGGTGTTGTCGGCCCGCGAGGTCGTGGTCAGCTATCCGGTGCCGCGTCCGGGCTTTCGTGGCTGGTTCGGACGCGACCGGTTCGTTGCGGTGCAGGACGCCGAACTCCAGATCCATCCCGGCGAGACGCTCGGGGTCGTCGGCGAGTCGGGCTCCGGCAAGTCGACATTGGCGTTGGCTGCGCTCGGCTTGCTGCCCTTCGAAGGCGAGATGCGCGTGGCCGGCAAGGCCTGGCGCCGCGGCGCCAAGGCTGACCGCGCCCTGCGGCGGCAGGTGCAAGCCGTGTTCCAGGATCCGTTTTCGTCGCTGTCGCCGCGCATGACCGTGGCGCAGATCGTGGGCGAGGGCCTGTCGGTCCATGCGCCGGAGTTGACGGCAGCCGAACGGCATGCGCGTGTCGTGCAGGCGCTGACGGAAGTCGGGCTCGAGGAAGCGCAGTTCCCGCAGTTGCTGTCCCGCTATCCGCACGAGTTCTCGGGCGGGCAGCGCCAGCGCATCGCCATCGCACGTGCGCTGATCGTGCAGCCGCGCCTGCTGGTGCTGGACGAGCCCACCAGCGCGCTGGACGTCACCATCCAGAAGCAGGTGCTGGCCCTGCTGCAGCGGCTGCAGCGCGAGCAGGGGCTGGCTTACCTGCTCATCACGCACGACGTCGAGGTCGTCCAGGCGATGGCGCATCGCGTGGTCGTCATGAAGGATGGGCGCATCGTCGAGCAGGGGCCGGTCGATGCCGTGCTCGGCGCACCGGTCCATGCCTATACCCGTCAGCTCGTCTCCGCGGCGCTGGTGGGGCATCCCACGTGAGCGGCACCGGTCAGGGCGGCCCGCGCTCCGAAGGCGCCCAGGCCTGGCGCGCCGCCCTGGGTTGCATGGTGGCGCTGGCGGTCGCCATGGGTCTGGGTCGTTTCGCCTTCACGCCCATGCTGCCGGTCATGCTCGGCGAGGGACAGATCGACCTGCAAGCGGGCGGCGTGCTGGCCTCGCTCAACTACCTGGGGTATTTCGTCGGCGCCTTGTCCAGCGCCTGGCTGCGTGCGCCTGCGCGCACGCTGGTTCGCGGGGGGCTGGTGGCCACGGCTGCGCTGCTGGTCGGCATGGGGCTGCTGCATGGCTTTGCCGCCTGGGCCACCTTGCGCACGGCGGCCGGGCTCGCGAGCGCCTGGGTCTTCGTCTTTGCCAGCGGATGGGGTGCGCGCCGGCTGGCCGAGGCGCATGCGCCCGGACTGGGGGGCGTCATCTATGCGGGGCCGGGCCTGGGGATTGCGATCACGGGCTTCCTGGGTGGGCCGGCCGGGCGTTGGGGGGCTTCGATGGCTTGGTGCGTATATGGCGTCCTGGCCCTGGCCTTGATTGCGCTGGTCTGGCGCGTTTTCGACGATGGGCGGGAGGGAGCGCCCGCGTCCGCAGCGGCTTCGTCCACGCCGCCCGCCTCCGGCGGCGGCGCCGAGGCGGGCTGGCTGGTCGGGCTGTATGGGTTGGCCGGCTTCGGCTACATCATCACGGCGACCTTCCTGCCGGTCATCGCCCGGCAGGCGCTGCCGGGCTCGACCTGGCCCGACCTGTTCTGGCCGCTGTTCGGCTTGGCCGTGGTGCCGGGGGTGCTGATCGGCGGCCGGGCACCGCAGCATTGGGACAACCGGCTGCTGCTCGCCGGTGGCTATCTGATGCAGGCGATGGGTGTCCTGCTGTCGGTGACGTGGCCGACGATCACGGGCTTTGCGGTCGGCAGCATGCTCCTGGGCCTGCCCTTCACCGCGATCACTCTGTTCGCCGTGCGGGAGGCGCGCCGGTTGCGTGGCAATGCGGCGGCCGGACTGATCGGCTATGCCACGGCCGCCTACGGCCTGGGACAGATCGTGGGGCCGCTCTTCGCCGCGCCGGTGGCACAGCGCTGGGGCAGCTTTGCGCCGGCGCTGTGGGTGGCTGCCGCAGCGCTGATGCTGGGGGCTTTGCTGTTCGTGATCGTCTGGCACCGCACTGCATCCAAGGGGCGAGGGCGCTGAATCCGGCGCGCTCGGTACGGCGAGGAATGCGAAAGGAAAGAGCGGCCGTTCTGGCTCCCATTTGTCTTTCTGCGTGCGTCTTGTCTGCCGCTGCTGAGCGGCAGGTGCAATTGCGACACAAATTCCCTATAATCGGAGGCTCACGACCAAACGGGCGGGTACTCACCGCCCTTTTTTTTTGGTTGTCCCCCCTTCTTCGCCGCCTCGGGTACTTGATGTTCAGGCCCGCCGGATGCACTGCCGTCCGGCAGGCCTTCGGTTCTGGTGCGGCAGCAAAGATCGGCCAGGGCTCTCAGTCAGAAGGACGCACGCGAACGGTGGCATTGCAGCAGACGGTAGAAAAAACGGTAGCCCAGACAGTGACTGGGCTGGGTTACGACCTGGTCGAGATCGAGCGCTCGCCCGGCGGGTTGCTGCGTGTCACGATCGATCTGCCCTGGGCGGGCCCCGTTGCCGAAGGCGTTGAAGAAGCCTTCGTGACCGTCGAGGACTGCGAGAAGGTCACCCGCCAGCTGCAATACACCCTCGAGGTAGAGGGCGTCGACTACCAGCGGCTCGAGGTCTCCTCGCCCGGCATCGACCGCCCCCTGCGCCACGACCGCGATTTCGAGCGTTTCGCGGGCGAGGTCATCGACATCGTGCTCAAGGCACCCATGGGCCAGGCAGCCGCCGGCCAGGTCAGCGCCAACCGCAAGAAGTTCCGCGGCACGCTCGAGCGCGTGGAGGCGGCCGACGGCAGCCATGGCTGGCAGATCGTCTGGAGCGACGAGCCCACGCCCGCCAAGCCGGGCCAGAAGATCAGCAAGAAGCGCGCGCCCGCCACGCTGCAGGCGCTCGGCTTCACCCTGGACGAGCTGCGCGAGGCGCGACTCGCCCCCATCGTGGATTTCAAGGGGCGCAAGCCCAAGAGCGGCGCGGCGACGCCGCAGTGACAAGAACGAACAGTAGGGTCATCGAATGAATCGCGAAATGTTGATGCTGGTGGATGCGATCTCGCGCGAGAAGAACGTCGAGCGCGACGTCGTCTTCGCCGCCGTGGAGTCCGCCCTGGCACAGGCGACCAAGAAGCTGTATCCGGGCGATGTGGACATCCGTGTGGCCATCGACCGCGACACCGGCGCCTATGAAACCTTCCGCCGCTGGCACGTCGTGCCCGACGAGGCCGGCCTGCAGTTGCCCGACCAGGAGATCCTGCTGTTCGAAGCCAAGGAAGAAGTGGCCGACATCCAGGTCGACGAGTACATCGAGGAGCCCGTCGAATCGCTGCCCATCGGCCGCATCGGCGCCATGGCCGCCAAGCAGGTCATCCTGCAGAAGATCCGCGACGCAGAGCGTGAAATGCTGCTCAACGACTTCATGTCGCGCGGCGAGCGCATCTTCACCGGCACCGTCAAGCGCATGGACAAGGGCGACATCATCGTCGAGTCCGGCCGAGTCGAAGGCCGCCTGCGCCGCGGCGAGATGATCCCCAAGGAAAACCTGCGCAACGGCGACCGCGTGCGGGCCATGATCATGGAGGTCGACCTGACGCTGCGCGGCGCGCCGATCATCCTGTCGCGCTCGGCGCCCGAGTTCATGATCGAGCTCTTCCGCAACGAAGTGCCCGAGATCGAGCAGGGCCTGCTCGAGATCAAGAGCTGCGCCCGCGACCCCGGCAGCCGCGCCAAGATCGCCGTGCTGAGCCACGACAAGCGCGTCGACCCCATCGGCACCTGCGTCGGCGTGCGCGGCACCCGCGTCAACGCCGTGACCAACGAGCTCGCCGGCGAGCGCGTGGACATCGTGCTGTGGTCGGAGGATCCGGCCCAGTTCGTCATCGGCGCGCTGGCCCCGGCCAACGTGCAGTCCATCGTGGTCGATGAAGAGAAGCACGCCATGGACGTGGTGGTCGACGAGGAGAACCTCGCCATCGCCATCGGCCGCGGCGGCCAGAACGTGCGGCTCGCCTCCGAGCTCACGGGCTGGAAGATCAACATCATGGACGCGAACGAATCGGCCCAGAAACAGGCCGAGGAAACCGCCGTCACGCGCCAGCTCTTCATGGAGAAGCTGGACGTCGATGAAGAAATCGCCGACATCCTGATCCAGGAAGGCTTCTCCAGCCTGGAAGAGGTAGCCTACGTGCCCATCGCCGAGATGCTCGAGATCGAGGCGTTCGACGAAGATACCGTCAACGAACTGCGCGCCCGTGCCAAGGACGTGCTGCTCACGATGGAGATCGCCCGCGAGGAGAAGGTGGAGGCCGTGTCGCAGAACCTGCGCGACCTGGAAGGCCTGACGCCCGAACTGATCGGCAAGCTGGCGGAAGCCGGCATCCACACCCGCGACGACCTGGCCGACCTCGCCGTCGACGAACTCACCGAAATCACCGGCCAGACCGCCGACGAAGCAAAGTCCCTCATCCTCAAGGCACGCGAACATTGGTTCGACGGCGCACAAGAGTGATGTGATGGGAGGCACCAGATCCTATGTCCAGCACTACCGTTGCAGAGTTCGCACAAGAACTCAAGAAGACGCCCGAAACCTTGCTTGACCAACTCCGCAGCGCCGGCGTGGCCAAGTCTGCCGCTTCGGATGCCCTCACCGAGGGCGACAAGCAGCGCCTGCTCAGCCACCTCAAGGCGAGCCATGGCACTGCCGCGCCGCCTGAGCGCAAGAAGATCACGCTGACCAAGAAGTCGACCAGCGAAATCAAGCAGGCCGACGCTCTGGGCCGTGCGCGCACGATCCAGGTGGAGGTGCGCAAGAAGCGCACCTTCATGCAGCGCGACGATGCGCCGGTCGACAACGCCGCCGCGCAGCAGGAGGAAGAGGCCGAACTCGCCCGCCGTGCGGCCGAGCTGGCCCGCCGCGAGGAAGAGGCACGGCAGGCCGCCGAGGCCTTGCGCCGGCAGGAAGAGGAACTCGCCCGGCAGCGCGCCGAGCGCGAGGCGGCCGAGGCTGCGGAGCGCGAGCGCCAGGCAAGAGAAGACGCCGAAGAGGCGGCGGCCCGTGCCAAGCCGATGCCGTGGACGCCGTGGACCGTACACCGCCGCGATCGCGAGGTGCAGGTCGAGCGTGCGCGTGCCGAGGCTGCCGCGCTGAACGCCGCCGCGCACCAGGCCCGTGTGGCATCGTCACCCAGCGCCCGCGCCCAGGCTGAAGCCGATGCCGCAGCAGCCGCGAAGGCCAGCGCCGACAAGGTCGCTGCCGACCGCGCTGCTGCCGAGAAGGCCCGCGAGGACGCCAAGGAAGAAGCCCGCGCCAAGGCCGCCGCCGAATCCAAGGCGGCCGCCGACGCCGAGGCCGCCCGTGCCCGCGACCTGGACGAACGCCGCCGCAAGGCCCTGGCCGAGGCCGAAGCCATCCGCCAGATGATGAACGCGCCCAAGCGCGTGCTCGTGGCCAAGAAGGAAGAGCCGAAGCCCGTCGAGGCCAAGCCGGCCGTCAAGGGCACGCTGCACAAGCCGGCCACCGGCACAGGCACGCGTCCTGCTGGCACGACGGCCGCCCCGGCTGCCGCTCCTGGTGTCGGCAAGGAAGTCAAGTCGGCCAAGCTGTCCTCCAGCTGGGCGAACGACAACGCCAAGAAGAAGGAAATCAAGACCCGCGGCGATGCCAGCGGCGGCGTGGGCCGCAACAACTGGCGCAGCGGGCCCCGCAGCCGCCGTGGCGGCGGTGATCGCGACGACTCGCCGCAACAGTCGGCACCGGTCGAGCAGCGCATCATCGAAGTGCACGTGCCCGAGACGATCACCGTCTCCGAGCTCGCGCACAAGATGGCCATCAAGGCGTCCGAGGTGATCAAGCAGCTGATGAAGCTGGGCCAGATGGCGACCATCAACCAGTCGCTGGACCAGGACACGGCCATGATCCTCGTCGAGGAAATGGGCCACAAGGCCGTCGTGGCCGCGCTGGACGATCCCGAAGCCTTCACCGAGGAAGAAGTGCAGGCCGCAGCGGCCGACGCGCTGCCGCGGGCACCGGTGGTCACCGTCATGGGTCACGTCGACCACGGCAAGACCTCGCTGCTGGACCGCATCCGTACCACCAAGGTGGCGGCGGGCGAGGCCGGCGGCATCACGCAGCACATCGGCGCCTACCACGTCGAGACGCCGCGCGGCATGGTGTCCTTCCTGGACACCCCGGGCCACGAGGCCTTCACGGCCATGCGTGCCCGTGGTGCGCAGGCCACCGACATCGTCATCCTGGTGGTCGCGGCGGACGACGGCGTCATGCCGCAGACCAAGGAAGCCATCAAGCACGCCAAGGCGGCGAAGGTGCCGATCGTGGTCGCGATCAACAAGATCGACAAGCCCGACGCCAACGCCGAGCGCGTGCGCAGCGAACTGGTGGCCGAAGAGGTGGTGCCTGAAGAATTCGGCGGTGATTCGCCCTTCGTCGAGGTCTCGGCCAAGACGGGCAAGGGCATCGACGACCTGCTGGAGCAGGTGCTGCTGCAAGCCGAAGTGCTGGAGCTCAAGGCGCCGGTGGATGCCGCGGCCAAGGGCCTGGTGATCGAAGCCCAACTGGACAAGGGCCGCGGCCCGGTGGCCACGGTGCTGGTGCAGTCGGGCACGCTGAAGGTGGGCGACGTGGTGCTGGCCGGGGCGACCTTCGGCCGCGTCCGTGCCATGACCGACGAGGACGGCAAGAACACCAAGTCGGCCGGCCCCTCCATCCCGGTGGAGATCCAGGGTCTGACCGAGGTGCCGCAGGCCGGCGACGATTTCATGGTCATGGTCGACGAGCGCCGTGCCCGCGAGATCGCGACCTACCGTGCCGGCAAGTTCCGCAACACCAAGCTGGCCCGCCAGCAGGCCGCCAAGCTGGAGAACATGTTCTCCGAGATGACGGCCGGCGAGGTCAAGACGCTGCCGATCATCATCAAGGCAGACGTGCAGGGCTCGCAGGAAGCGCTGTCGCAGTCGCTGCTCAAGCTGAGCAACGAAGAGGTGCGCGTGCAGGTGGTGTATGCCGGCGTCGGCGGCATCAGCGAGTCGGACGTCAACCTGGCGATCGCCTCCAAGGGCATCGTCATCGGCTTCAACGTGCGTGCCGATTCGGGTGCGCGCAAGCTGGCCGAAGGCAATGGCGTGGACATCAAGTACTACAGCATCATCTACGACGCCGTGGACGAGCTGAAGACGGCGATGGCCGGCATGCTGGCGCCCGAGCGCCGCGAAGAGGTCATCGGCCATGCCGAGATCCGCACGGTGTTCGTGGCCACGAAGATCGGCACAGTGGCCGGCTCGTACGTTCTGGACGGCGTGGTCAAGCGCGACGCCCACTTCCGCCTGCTGCGCGACAACGTGGTGATCTACACCGGCGAGCTCGATTCGCTCAAGCGCATGAAGGACGACGTCAAGGAAGTGCGCGAAGGCTTCGAGTGCGGTATCAAGCTCAAGAACTACAACGACATCCGCGAGGGTGATCAGCTGGAGCTCTTCGAGATCAAGGAAATCGCCCGGACGCTGTAAGCGGCTGCGCAGTTCCATCACGCCATGCCAGCGAAGAAGTCATCCGTCCCCAACCGCGGCTTCAAGGTCGCGGACCAGATCCAGCGCGATCTGTCGGAGCTGATCGCCCGCGAGCTGAAGGATCCGCGCGTGGGCATGGTCACCCTGCAGGCCGTCGAGGTCACGCCCGACTATGCCCATGCGAAGGTCTTCTTCAGCCTGCTGGTGGGTGATCCGCAGGAGACGCAGGAGGCCTTGAACCAGGCCGCCGGCTTCCTGCGCAACGGCCTGTTCAAGCGGCTGCACATCCACACTGTGCCGACGCTGCATTTCGTGTTCGACCGCACCACCGAGCGTGCGGCGGACATGAACGCCTTGATCGCCAAGGCGGTGTCCTCGCGCTCGAAAGAAGAGTAGACCGATGACGTCGCCATCCCGTGTCAGGGTGCAGCGGCGCCCTGTGCATGGGGTGTTGCTGCTCGACAAGCCGCTGGGCCTGTCCAGCAACCAGGCGCTGCAGAAGGCCAAATGGCTGCTGCGCGCCGAGAAGGCCGGCCACACCGGCACGCTGGATCCGCTCGCGACCGGCGTGCTGCCCCTGTGCTTCGGCGCTGCCACCAAGTTCAGCCAGCTGCACCTCGACGCCGACAAGTGCTACGAGACGACGGTCCGCCTGGGCCGCACGACGAGCACCTGCGATGCCGAGGGCGAGGTGACCAGCGAGCAGCCGGTCGATTGCACGGCCGAGCAGGTGGAGGCGGTGCTGGTGCGCTTTCGCGGACCCATCTCGCAGGTGCCGCCGATGCACAGCGCTCTCAAGAAGGACGGCAAGGCGCTCTACGAATACGCCCGGGAAGGCATCGTGCTGGAGCGCGAGCCGCGCGCGGTGGTGATCCATGCGCTGACGCTGCTCCAGGCTCAGTTGGAGGGGTCAGAGCCCTTCCTGCGCCTGGCGGTGCAGTGCTCCAAAGGCACCTACATCCGAACGCTGGGCGCCGACATCGGCGCGGCGCTGGGCTGCGGCGGCCACCTTACGGCCCTGCGCCGCACCCGCACCGGACCCTTCGCGGCCAACCAGTGCGTGTCGCTGCAGGCGCTGGAGGCCATGGACGATGCGCAGCGCCTCGAAGCGCTGCTGCCCACCGAGGCGCTCGTGGACGGCCATGTGCCCGTCACGCTGGGCACGGAGGATGCTGGTCGCTTCTTGTCCGGCATGCGTCGGCGTGGCCACTGGGCCGATGCCGAGGCGGTGGCCGTCTTCGGCGCACAGCCCAAGGCTTTCCTGGGCAGTGCCCATGTGAAGGCCGGCGAATTGATTCCCGGGCGACTGCTGAGCCCGCTCGAAATCCAGCAGACCCTATTGCAAACCCATTCAAAGTCACTTGAGCCCTCGCAGGAGGTAACGACACCATGACCCGACAGATCCGCAACATCGCCATCATCGCCCACGTCGACCACGGCAAGACCACCATGGTGGACCAGCTGCTGCGCCAGTCCGGCACCTTTGCCGACCATGAGAAAGTGGTCGACACGGTGATGGACAACAACGCCATCGAAAAGGAACGGGGCATCACCATCCTGGCGAAGAACTGCGCCGTGAGCTGGAAGGGCACCCACATCAACATCGTCGACACCCCCGGCCACGCGGACTTCGGCGGCGAAGTGGAACGGGCGCTGTCCATGGTGGACAGCGTGCTGCTGCTGATCGATGCGCAGGAAGGCCCGATGCCGCAGACGCGCTTCGTGACCAAGAAGGCGCTGGCCCTGGGCCTCAAGCCCATCGTCGTGGTCAACAAGGTGGACAAGCCCGGCGCCAACCCCGACAAGGTGGTGAACGCCGCCTTCGACCTGTTCGACAAGCTGGGCGCGACCGACGAGCAGCTGGACTTCCCGGTGGTGTACGCCTCGGGCATCAATGGCTGGTCTTCGCTGGAAGAGGGCGCGCCGGGCGAGCAGTGGGGCCCCGACATGTCGGCCTTGTTCGACACCGTGCTCAAGCATGTGCCTTCGCAGAAGGGCGATCCGTCGGCGCCGCTGCAGCTGCAGATCTCGGCGCTGGACTTCTCCACCTTCGTGGGCCGCATCGGCGTGGGCCGCATCAGCCAGGGCACGCTCAAGCCCATGCAGGACGTGCTGGTGTGCGAAGGCCCGGACGGCAAGAGCTACAAGGGCCGCGTCAACCAGGTGCTGACCTTCCAGGGCCTGGACCGCGTGCAGGCCACCGAGGCCGGCCCCGGCGACATCGTGCTGATCAACGGCATCGCCGACATCGGCATTGGCGTGACGGTGACCGACCCGGCCAACCCGATGCCGCTGCCCATGCTCAAGGTGGACGAGCCCACCCTGACCATGAACTTCTGCGTCAACACCAGCCCGCTGGCCGGCCGCGAAGGCAAGTTCGTGACCAGCCGCCAGATCTGGGACCGCCTGCAGAAGGAACTGCAGCACAACGTCGCGCTGCGCGTGAACGAGACGGACGAGGAAGGCGTGTTCGAGGTCATGGGCCGTGGCGAACTGCACCTGACGATCCTGCTGGAGAACATGCGCCGCGAAGGCTACGAAATGGCCGTGTCCAAGCCGCGCGTGGTCTTCAAGACCGTCGACGGCGAGAAGCACGAGCCGATCGAGCTGGTAACGGCCGACATCGAGGAAGGCCACCAGGGCGGCGTGATGCAGGCGCTGGGCGAGCGCAAGGGCGAGTTGGTCAACATGGAACCGGACGGCCGCGGCCGCGTGCGCCTGGAATACCGCATTCCGGCCCGTGGCCTGATTGGCTTCACCAACGAGTTCCTGAACCTGACGCGCGGCTCGGGCCTCATCAGCAACATCTTCGACAGCTACGAGCCGCACAAGGGCGACATCGGCGGCCGCAAGAACGGTGTGCTGATCTCCATGGACGACGGTGAAATCTTCACCTACGCCCTGGGCAAGCTGGACGACCGCGGCCGCATGTTCGTGAAGGCGAACGATCCGGTGTACGAAGGCATGATCGTCGGCATCCACAGCCGCGACAACGACCTGGTGGTCAACGCCACGCGCACCAAGCAGCTGACCAACTTCCGCGTCAGCGGCAAGGAAGACGCGATCAAGATCACGCCGCCCATCGACCTCACGCTCGAATACGGCGTCGAGTTCATCGAGGACGACGAGCTGGTTGAGATCACGCCCAAGAGCATCCGCTTGCGCAAGCGCTTCCTGAAGGAACATGAGCGCAAGCGCGCCAGCCGCGAAGCCTGATCCTGCGCGCTCGGCGCGGCGCGGCCTGACGCATGGCCGCGCCGTGGCCCTGATGGTGCTGGTCACGCTCATGTGGGCGACGGCCGGCGTCGTCACCCGCCAGCTGGAGCGGGCGGCCAGCTTCGAGGTCACCTTCTGGCGCAGCTTCTTCACGCTGCTGGCCATGGTGCTGATCCTCGGTGCGTGGCGCGGGCGTGGCCTCTGGCGCAGCCTGCGCGAGGGCGGACGTCACCTCTGGATTTCCGGCGCCTGCTGGAGCGTGATGTTCACCGCCTTCATGGTGGCGCTCACGCTGACCACGACGGCCAATGTGCTGGTCACGCTGGCCACCGGGCCGTTGCTCGCGGCTCTGGCGGCACGCCTCTTCATCGGCCACCGCCTGCCGGCGCGCACCTGGGCGGCCATTGCCGTGGCCGGTGCGGGCATCGCCTGGATGTATGGCGCGCAGATTGGTGATGACGGCGCGCTGGCGGGCACGCTGGTGGCCCTGTGCGTGCCCATCGCCGGGGCTTGCCACTGGACCAACGTGCAGCAGGCTCATGCCAGTGGGGCTGACGCCGATCTCCTGCCCGCCGTGCTCATCGGTGCGGCTGTATCGGCGGCCTGCACGCTGCCGCTGGCCTGGCCGTTCACCGCCAGCGGGCGCGACCTGGCGCTGCTGGGCTTCCTGGGCGTGTTCCAGCTCGCCATTCCCTGCATGTTGTCGATGATGGCCGCGGGCGTGCTCAAGGCGCCCGAGGTGGCGCTGCTGGCCCTGCTGGAAGTGCTCTTCGGCATCGCGCTCGCCTGGGTCGGGGCGGGCGAGGTGCCGGCGCCGACGGTGTTCAGCGGCGGCTTGCTGGTGATCGGTGCGCTGGTGGCCAACGAATGGCTGGGATGGCGCGCGGCGCGTGGGCCGCGTTGATCCTCACTGGCGCGGCGTGGGCGCGCAGCAAAAGAAAAGGGGGCGGAATGCCCCCATCGTGCTTTTGTCGCCCGGGTCGCCCTTCAAGTGCGACCGCGGCGCTTCTCAGCCTCGTCTCAAGGACGGGCAACCTTCCAGGCACCGTTGAGCATGCCTTCGCCGGTGCGGTCGCCCGGCTTGGCGTCCTTGGACCAGTAGTAGAGCGGCCAGCCGTTGTAGGCCCACTGCTTGCTGCCGTCATCGCGCATCACGATGGTGTAGCCACCCATGGGCTTGGGGTCGGCCGGGGCCATCAGCGGCGGCCAGTTGGTGGCGCACTGGGCATTGCACATCGACTTGCCGCTGTTCTGCGCATCGCGGGCGAAGGTGTAGAGCGTCTTGCCGTTCGGGCCGATCAGCACGCCGTCCACGGTGCGGGTGGGCATGTCGGGTGCGGGGGTGGTGGCACAGCCGGCCAGCAGCGCAGCCAGTGCGAGGGCGGGTACGCCGATCAGGGTGGTCTTCTTCATGGCAATCATGCGGTTCTCCTGGTTGAACGAAAGACAGCGGGACGAGTGTAGGAAGGGGGTCGGGGCCTGCTGCGTAGGCGCATGGCGAATTCGGTGTCTGTCTCACAGCTGCCCATGGACGGTTTGCGCCAGCGCAAGCAGGCGGTCGCGGCCGAGGGGCGCGCTCAGCGCATAGCCGAAGCCGTCGTCCACCCAATAGAAGGTCGACAGCTGCGGGCCGGCTTCGAAGCGGAATGCGGCGCCCCTGGCTTCGGGTGCGCCGGCATCGAGCTGCCCGAGGTAGAGCGTCAGGCGCTGACCTTCGGCGTTCTGGTACATGAACTGCGCCCGCGCGCCCGCCGTGCCCGGCAGCAGGCGGCCGCCGACCAGCGCGTAGCCTTGCGATGCCAGGTCAGGCAGTTTCAGGGGCCGGTCGAGGCGGCGCGACAGCCACTGCACCAGGTGCTGCTCCTCCGCGGCCCCGACCTCGACCGGATGGCGCTTCTCGGGCACGTAGAGGGTATAGGCCACGGCGGCTTCGCGGACGAAGCCGTGCAGGGGCGGCGCCTGGGTTGCGGCCATGGTGTGCCCGCCGGTGACACCTTGCAGTCCATTGGCCGACCAGCCGGCGCCGAAGGCGAGCACGACGGCGGCGGCCATGCCGCTCCATCGCAGCGCCTGGGCTTGGCGACGCTTGCGCGCCACGGCTTCTTCGAATGCCTTGGCGGCGGCCAGGAGGCCGGCGGGCGGGGCTTCCTCCAGCACGGGCGCGTGAAGCTGCCGCAACTGCTGGCGCAGGCGATCCCATTCCTCGTCTGGAGAATGGTGCGTTGGCGGCGGGGCGGGGCGGTTCATGGCGCGGGTCGTGGGCTCATTTGAGGCGCCGCAGGGCAGGGCGGCCGGTGGGGCCTGTGCCGGCGCGCTCGGGGGGATGGCCGTCCATGAGCTGGCGTAGCCGCTCGCGGGCACGGGACAGCCGAGACATCACGGTGCCGATGGGCACGCCGAGCACGCGGCCGATCTCGGCATAGGAGAGGTCTTCCAGCGCAGCCAGCAGCAGGACCGCACGCTGTTCGTCGGGCAGCAGCAACAGGCAGCGCTGGAGGTCGAGCGATCCGTCGGCTGCCGCGGACATGGCCGCGGGTTCCGCTTCCAGTGCGTCGATATCCACCGCGGGTGCTGGCGCCCGCCGCAGCTGGCTGGCGTGCAGGTTGTGCATGAGGGTGAACAGCCAGGCCCGCAGGTCGGTGCCCGGCGTCCACAGCGGCCACTTGTGGCACGCGCGCTCCAGCGTGTCCTGGACCAGGTCGTCGGCGGCCCAGGCGTCGCCCGTCAGCGCGCGGGCGTAGCGCCGCAGGGCGGGGATCTGGCCGACGATGGCGTGGGAGGCGCTCATTGACTGCATGAACGCCTTCGCATCGCCGTTTATTCCAGGCGGGCCGAAAAAAATGTGCGGGCGCGCTGCCTACCCGCTGGATTCGCGCTGACGCGCATCTGCCCGTCCGGCCGCATCAGCGGTTGTGCACTTTCAGCGCCCGCTCGACCTCGCGCTTGCCTTCGCGGTCCTTGATGGTGTCGCGCTTGTCGTGCTCGGCCTTGCCCTTGGCCAGGGCGATCTCGCATTTGACCTTGCCGGCCTTCCAGTGCAGGTTGAGTGGCACCAGCGTGTAGCCCTTCTGCTCGACCTTGCCGGTCAGGCGCCGGATCTCTTCCTTGTGCAGCAGCAGCTTCTTGGTGCGGATCGCGTCGGGGTTGACGTGCGTGGACGCGCTCTTGAGCGGGTTGATCTGACAGCCGACGATGAACATCTCGCCGTCGCGGATCAGGACGTAGCCGTCGGTCAGTTGCACCTTGCCTTCGCGCAGTGCCTTGACCTCCCAGCCTTCGAGCACCATGCCGGCCTCGTAGCGCTCTTCGAAGAAGTAGTTGTACGCCGCCTTCTTGTTGTCGGCGATGCGGGGGTTGGTGTTGTCCTGCTTTTTGTTGGCCATGTGGATTCCATTTGGGGGCGCATGGCATTCCTACAATCGGCTCGCACACACGTGCAGATTCTATGAAAAGTGTCCATAAGTCCGTCCTGATCTGGTACAGCGCCACCGAGATGTATGACCTGGTGACCGATGTGGCCCGCTACCCCGAGTTCCTTCCCTGGTGCGACCGGGCCCAGGTGATCGATCAGGACGAGGCAGGCATGACGGCAGAAGTCGGCCTCGCCTTTGGCGGCATGCGCCAGAGCTTCACCACCCGCAACACCCATGTGCCCGGCCGCGAGGTGCAACTCAAGCTCGTCAAGGGGCCGTTCTCGCAACTTGAAGGCATCTGGAAGTTCGCCCCTGTGGGCCAGGAGGGTGAACGGGCCTGTCGCGTCACGCTGGACCTGAATTACGGCTTCGACAACTTCGCGCTGCAGGCGCTGGTGGGCCCGGTATTCGACAAGATCGCATCAACGCTGGTCGAGGCCTTCGTCAAGCGGGCCGAGCAGGTCTACGGCGAGGGCGGCCCGGCTGCATGATCGACATCGTCGTGTGCTGGTCGGCCGCGCCGCGACAGGTGGGCGAGCAGCAGTTGCAACTGGCCGAAGGTTCGACGCTGCGCCAGGCGGCCGCCGCAAGCGCCGTGGGCGAGCAGTGGCCCGCCTGGGCCCATGAAGCCAGCCCTGGCATCTGGGGGCGAGCGGTGACCTGGGAGACGCCGTTGCGTCCCGGAGACCGCGTCGAGCTGTGTCGCCCTCTGCTGGTGGATCCGAAGGTGGCGCGGCGCGAACGCTTTCAACGGCAAGGTTCGCGGACGGCCGGGCTGTTTGCCAAGCGACGGCAGGGCGCCAAGGCGGGCTACTGAGGTCCACAGGCCCGGGCTTCGCCGGAATGGGCGCCGATGCGTTGGCGGCGCATGCCTGTGGCGGACTTCAGCGCGCCACGCAATCGCTCTGGACCACGCCCTGCAGCCGTCGCTGTTCGGCCGCGCGTGCGGCGTCGTCCATGATCTCGCGTTCGCCCTGGCCATTGACGCGGGCAATGCGGATGCCGCTGTCGAGGGTGGCCAGCCCCTGGCGGGCGCGGGCGCAGTTGTCCTGCCTGGCCTTGGCGGCCTTGGCGTCGGCCTCCGCCCGCTTGGCCTTCTCGGCCTCTTCCGCCTGACGGGCCTTTTCTTCCAGGGCCCGGTCCACGCGTGGCGCGGAGGCGGGCGCAGCGGGGAGGGGGGCCTGCGGCGCGGCCATCACCGGTGCGCCGCCGCCTGCCGGCCGGCCGAGGATGTTGCGCGCCGGAACATCCGCGGGCGGCGGCCGGTCGCTGAACACCTTGCGTCCGTTGCCATCGATCCATTGCCACTGGGCTTGGGCGGCCAGCGGCAGTGCCAGCAGGGCCAACAGGACGCAGGTTGCGGGTCTCATCCGGCCAGTGTAGTGGCAGCAATGGCGGCTCGTTACAATCCGTCTTTTGGAGCTTCACCATGCGCCTTCTCGGCAAAGCGCTCACCTTCGACGATGTGTTGCTGGTGCCTGCGTTCTCCCAGGTCCTGCCCAAGGACGCCTCCCTCAAGACCCGCCTTTCCCGCAACATCGAGCTGAACCTGCCCCTGGTTTCGGCGGCGATGGACACCGTGACCGAAGCCCGCCTGGCGATTGCAATCGCTCAGGAAGGTGGCATCGGCATCGTGCACAAGAACCTCACGGCCCAGCAGCAGGCGGCCGAGGTGGCGAAGGTCAAGCGTTACGAATCCGGCGTGCTGCGCGACCCGGTCGTGATCACGCCCCAGCACACGGTGCTGCAGGTTCTGCAGTTGTCGGAAGAGCTGGGCATCTCCGGCTTCCCGGTGATCGACGGCGGCAAGGTCGTCGGCATCGTCACCGGCCGTGACCTGCGCTTCGAGACCCGCTACGACGTGCCGGTCACCGAGATCATGACGCCACGGGCCAAGCTCATCACGGTGAGCGAAGGCACTTCGCCCGCAGAGGCGAAGGCGCTGCTGAACAAGCACAAGCTCGAACGTCTGCTGGTCGTGGCCGACGACTTCGAGCTCAAGGGCCTGATCACCGTCAAGGACATCACCAAGCAGACCAGTTTTCCGAACGCGGCGCGCGACGCATCGGGCCGCTTGCGCGTGGGCGCGGCGGTGGGTGTGGGCGAAGGCACCGAGGAACGTGTCGAGGCCCTGGTCAAGGCCGGCGTGGACGCCATCGTGGTCGACACCGCCCACGGCCACAGCAAGGGCGTGATCGAGCGCGTGCGCTGGGTCAAGCAGAACTATCCGCAGGTCGACGTGATCGGCGGCAACATCGCCACCGGCGCCGCCGCCAAGGCGCTGGCCGAGGCGGGCGCGGATGCGGTCAAGGTCGGCATCGGCCCGGGTTCCATCTGCACCACGCGCATCGTGGCCGGCGTGGGCGTGCCGCAGATCATGGCCATCGACAACGTGGCCACGGCGCTGGGCGACAGCATTCCGCTGATCGCAGACGGCGGCATCCGCTACTCGGGCGATATCGCCAAGGCCATCGCGGCGGGGGCGAGCACCGTGATGATGGGCGGCATGTTTGCCGGCACTGAAGAGGCGCCGGGCGAGATCATCCTGTTCCAGGGCCGCAGCTACAAGAGCTATCGCGGGATGGGCTCCATCGGTGCGATGCAGCAGGGGAGCGCCGACCGCTACTTCCAGGAGTCGAGCACGGGCAACCCCAACGCCGACAAGCTGGTGCCCGAAGGCATCGAAGGCCGTGTTCCCTACAAGGGGTCGATGCTGTCCATCGTCTACCAGATGGCCGGCGGCCTGCGCGCTTCGATGGGGTATTGCGGTTGCGCCACCATCGACGAGATGAAGTCGAACGCCGAGTTCGTGGAAATCACGGCAGCCGGCATCCGCGAAAGCCATGTGCACGATGTGCAGATCACCAAGGAAGCGCCGAACTACCGGGCGGAGTGACCCGGATTCGCGCTGAAAAGGGCCAGATTGTTCTGGCCCTTTTTCTTTCCTGGCTAGAATATGGTCTGAATTCCCCATAGACGGGCCAGATTCGAGATGCAAACCGTCCCCATCCACCAGGCCAAGAGCCAGCTTTCCGAACTGATCCGCGCTGTCGAGAACGGCGAGGAGGTCGTGCTGACTCGCCACGGCAAGCGGGTGATCCGGCTGATCAAGGAGCCCGAGTCGGTGCAACCCAGCATCGAGGCGCGGCGCCAGGCGATCGTGGCAGAGCTGCAGGCCCTGCGCGCAAGATAATCTGATTATTAGGGTATTGCCACCCAAAAAATAAATTATATTAATTAAAGATTCGGCTTTGGATCAATTAAACTCCCCCTTAATATATACTATTTATTAGATAGAGTTTTTAATGCTGAGTAATAGAAGCAAATAAACTATAAGAGAGCGAGCAAAAGCATTTGCGCTACGGTATCATCTATGTAAAAAACTATTTATATAATTAGAGTGATAAATAGTAAGAAATTTTCACTCTAATTATATAAATAGTTTTTTACATAGATGAGACCTTAGCGCGAATGCTTTTGCTCGCTCTCTTATAGTTTATTTGCTTCTATTACTCAGCATTAAAAACTCTATCTAATAAATAGTATATATTAAGGGGGAGTTTAATTGATCCCAAAGCCAAAGATACTCACGATTCTTCCATCATCAATATTTGCATAATTATAATAAGTTAATTTTAATATATTTTAATAATTTTAATTTAATCTTTAATAGTATTTATCATAGTATAATTAAAATAACAATATTAAAAATATACACATTGATATTCTTGTATTCTATTTTTTATCAGAAAAATTATAATTATTAAACTATAAATAAGAAATACTTGTAATTTTTAATGGTTTCTTAAGAATTTAAATCTTTGCATAAAATATAGTAGGAATACATTATAAATTGAAAATAATTTAATTAAATAAATAATTAATAGAAATAGTGGCAGTTAAAGTTTACTAATATAATCAATCATGGCTTCATTTGATAAAAAATTATATAAAATAATAAGTTGAGCTTGAGTATTACTTTTCACATCTCTAGAGCAAATTAACTCGACTTTAATTCAATGTTTACAAAAGTTCAATTATTTTTAACTTTAGTTAAATTTGATTTATCTTAGGTCCGGAAATATATAAAATATTACCGTCATTAAAAGTCTAACTTATTTTGAACTCCTTATCGAATATTTTCAAGCATGTATAAATTGGCTAACTTTAACCGCCATTCTTTTCAAAATGAAATAATTATAATTAAATATAATTTCCATATTTTGGAATTAATACAGAATTCTCTTATTTTAACAAAGCTATCATTTATCAACTAAGTAAAGAAATTTCGATTATATAGATTTTAAATATTAAAATTCATTAATTTTTTCAATTTAATTGAATTTCATATGATTTTCTAAGTAGTTTTTCCAGAAAAATAGTATTATTTTCAAAATTAAAAGCGATAATTCAAAAAAGCCTATATTATATATATAAGTTAAAGCAAAATGATTTAATTATAATATTTTTATCAAAATACAAATACTTGTATATTATCTAATGTAATTTAGAATTAATTGAATAAATGCTTATCAAGGCATAATGCTTATGATAATAATATTAAAGGAAAAAAATAGATCATAAAATGATAATTTATAATTATATATAAATTTAATATTTCGATAATTGCTATTAACTTTGTAATAACTGTTTTATCTTTATATAGGGGTAACAATATAAAAATGAGCAAATATCTCTTAAAATTTCATCTGAAAATTCTATTAATTAAAATAGTCTAATGATTTTTGTATTTATAACTTATTAATTTATTAATAAAAATTTATTTTTTTAAATTAGCTACTTAGTTATCCCCTTACTTTTAAAATTCTTATTTAAAGGTAAGGATTGAAATTTTTTGTTAAACTAATTTATTAACATATATTTATTTTAGGCCCATCATTAAATTATTATTCTCAAAAAAAATTTAATTAATAATATTATTTCAGAACCTTTTCTTAGATCAAAATATCTTGCATATATAAATAAAACTTTATTCAGCATACATTAATATTATATATTTTTATATGTTTAAATATATTAAAACATTTGAAGTTGATTTTTTATAAAAATATTTTCATTTTTATATTAAAAATTATTGTTTTTCCATAATAAGTTATTTATATCTTTTTTTTTATTTATTAAAAGTTTATATATTTTATATTTAAATTTGTAAATCCAATATTTAGATTACTCATGCGTTGCTTTCAGAGAAGTATATTCAAATTAAAATATAATTAAATTTTAATCTTAATATCTTTATTATCAATATCTTCAGTTTGATTTTATTCAAAAAATAGATAATTTTAATTTTAAATAAACTAATTTTCTTATTTTAATAAAACTAATAGTATATTTGTCCTTAAATTTTTATTTATTATTTTATTTAATTTTTATTATATTTCGTTTATTTAAATTTATCAAAGTATTCCCAGGTGAACAGTTTTCATTATATTTAAATAATTGAATAAAATTGATAATCATTTCATTTAAATTAGAAAATTCTTATAAATAATAGATTTACATTTATATAAAAATTATCATTAAAAATATTATAAACTTATATATTCACGATTATGATTTATGCCTGGAAATTAGTTACTATTTATAATTCTTATTGTAGAAATTTCAATTTAACTCTAAAAATTTTTTAATGATTTGGAAATAATTAAAATTGTGAAAATCTATTCAAAATATAAAGAAATATTATTTAGAATGAACAGTCTGATCTTTATGATTATGATTACGCAACCACTGCAATAAATTAAAAATTTTGATTAAATAGATTTTAAATACACTTATTAAATGAGAAATTAGAGTTTAATTTTAAAGAATTATTTTAACTTATATTAGTAGAAATTATTACTCCAAATTAATTTACATATAGTTATTAAAATTGCATCAGCTGGTACTTATCTTGCTCACAAAAATATAACTAAATTAATTTGAAAAATAATTTTCCTAAATAAAAATAAAATTGAAAATTATGAATTATTGCTAATATATTAATTTTAGACTGGAAATACCATTTTTATCGGAAACGGTTACGATTGGGCTATTTACAGAGATACCGAATTCATGAATGAAGCTGATGGTGTCGCTTTCAAGACTAATTTACTTTATTTTTACAAAAATAATTAAAAAAATATAAAATAAAATTATCTCGTAGTCAGAAATATTCATGATCATTATCATAGATTAATAAATAGTAAAATTACTTTTAATTAAAAAATGTGTTTTATTTTATATATAATCAATTTACTTATTTAATATAAACAAAAAGGTATCAAAAGATGAATTGCTTATCATAATTAAAGATAATTTTATAATATATATATATACTATTAAAATAGCCTTTTTCAATGATCTTGTATATTCAAAAAAAATTCATACCCTGAAATATTATTTTAGTAAAATAATTGAATTTACTAGGAAGCATCATTTGAATTTGCAATATTTTTCTTGACTATTTAAATTAAAGAATTCATTTGCAATATAAATTAATTATTTGCCAATTTCTAAAATATTCTATTGTAACTTTTTATTAATATTTAGAAAATATATTTTGTCCAACAGCAATTCATTGTTTTTATCCTTATAAATTATCAATAAATTTCGAAGAAATTAAAATTGATTTATTATTAAACGTAATGCTTATTTATTAATTTATTTCATGAGATGATAAGAATTTTCTAATTATATATAAAGCAAGACTTTCACTTACTCTTCACCATACGATTGGGGATTTGACCTAATTTAATTATAGCTTAAAAGTTAATCATTTAAAAAATTTATATTCAAAAATTGTGTCAATAACATTATTATTCAATTAGAATATTAAATAATTATTAAAAATATTAGGTTTAATCTCTCTTTATTATATATGTTATTATTAAACTTTTAATATTTTATTCGAAAATATTCAATATTTAAATTTATTAATTTTACTTTTATGATATAAAAATTAATTTTGTAGAAATAATTTGAATTTGAAATTAATTTAAATTAAATTAATTATAAATCAAAATCGTAGATGTTAAAGTTGACTAATTTGAACGTTTTTAGACTCATTCGATAGAGAATTAAAAATTAGCTGGACTTTGTTATTGGCGGTACTATTTTATCGCATCCCTGGAGCGAGATAACTTTACTTCAATGTGAGTGTATAATTTATTGAATTTAGAGGCGTTTAATTAAAGTGATGTTATCTCGCTCGAGGGATGCGATAAAATAGTATCGCCAATAGTAAAGTCCAGCTAATTTTAATTCTCTATCGAATGAGCCGAAGATCGTTTAAATTGGCCATTTTAATTGCCAATATTTTTATTTATGATTAATTTAATTTAGATTAATTTCTAAATTCAAATTATTTCTACAACATAGTTAGCTAATTTGTTTTTAAAATTGAAATTAATTCTGGAGATACGAAATCAATCTAGTAAGATAATTCATTAATAAAAGTTAATATATTTTAAGTTAAATTACAAACCTTTCAAATTCTTGAATCATTATGTTTAAATAATAAGCAACGAAAATAGTCTTAAAAAATATTTTGGAGTTTTGTTTTGATAAATAAATTAAAATAAAATACCAAGCTGCTAGAAAATCAATTTTACCTGATTGAAACCAGGTGGTCAGAAAATTATTATCTAATGCGAATTCAACACAGTTTTTAAAATTTTTTATCTGTATGCCTACTAATTGATTATTAATTACAATATTTAGTATCTATAAACTGTAGTAATATGGAAGTTTGACCTTTAAAATCATCGAAACGATGGATAAATCACTCTATTGATAAAAATAAAAAATATAAAGCATATTTGTAATGCTTAACTTTGTCAAACTAATTCTCTTAAAATAAATTGGTTATTTTTTAATAATTTTATTAATTATTTTTCTTATCATGCCTAAGTAAATTACTCACATTAATACTAATTTAATTTTAATTATATAAAGATCTCACGTTACCTTATAATCCAATAAGTTTAATTTATAATTTTCTTTATCTTATAAATTTCATAAAAATTTACCAAAAAAGCTATAATTAAATTTTAATAACCTAAATACAAGAGTTAATCAACTTATTATTTAATTTATATTAACCTAATTCCAGGCCATTACGACTTTAAATTATAAATTGTTATGTTTATAATAATATTATTTTTTAATTTATTTTTAATTGTTGAAAATACAAAGTTAATTAAATTTACTTAGATATTTGTGAATTTATTTTTATTTTGTAATTATAAAATAAAACTTTAGATTCCCAACTCTTAAGCAACAATAAAACCCCCAAAATCCTCATTGAATGTTTTGATTTATTTTTATTTCTTTAATTAATGATAAAATTTATAAGATTACATAATATTAAATTATAAAAAACATCAACCTGTTTTAATATAATCATGCTTAAACTGAATTAAATAATTTAATTTGAAATTTAAGGGATTTAATGCGGTGCTTATTTTATTATAATGCATAAAAATATATAATACAAATATAAATGGTGATTCAACTTTAAGAAAAATAAATTATAAAACCTCATATCAATTAGTATTGGATTGTTACAAATATTTTAGCTCTCAAATTTTTCATATGCTTAAAAAGTTGTTTATAATTTTAAAATTATTAGTATAAATTCATCATTTTATTTTATCTTAACTTTGAAAAATATTTGAAATTTATAATTTTCATTTTAAAATGAAATTTCTTATATATTATCTAAGTATTAATCTTCATTCTTTTTAACTTTAATGAGCAATTTAAATTTTTTTCTTCATTCATACTTATGCAGATTTATTATTTTTGCAAATTTTTTTATATTTTGGTTATATAACCAAATTTTTTAATGATTCTTCAATAAAAATGTCAAAGATCTTATATTTATATTTGTTTAATCATATAAAATAAAATTATTTTAAAACTTTAAGCTTCCATTAAATTCAAATTAAAATAATTAATAAAAGCTTATGTTAGACAAAACGATTATACCGTTCCTTAAATTAAAAATAATTAAAATTAATAATTTCTGATTATTAAAACAAATATTCTCAGATTACAATGCAGAAAAATAATAAATTTAATGATAAAACAGAGCTAAATTAAATGAAATCATAAATTCTATTTATTTAAATTGATTTTATTTCTTTAAAATCCAAAAATATGTTTAAAAATAATATATTTATATAATAAATTTGACAGCTTAATTAAATTTTGAATAATTCAAGAATAATTTTGTTCTCCTAAAACCACCTTTTCACACTATATTGTAAAGAATTTCACTTTTAATTAAAGTATCTTAATTAATTTTCTTAGAGATATTTACATTTAATAACAAAATTTTACCCATAAAATTTTATTCTTTTTTTTTTAAATTTATTTTTAATTTTAAGTTACTATTTTTAGCTTAATAAAATTTGTATTAGTAAGAAAATTCTTTTTAATTGATACACTTTAAGTTTTGTTATAAAAATTTACATTTATTATATTTGAAATAATTAATAATTCAATTTCATTAAATACTTAAATTTATCAATATTTATCTTCAAAAGATAAAAATTTAGTTTTTTAAAGGCAACTAATTTTGTATTGCATTCATCTCCTTATGGATAAGTATAACAAATTATAAAATGTTTGAAGTCATGAAAATAATAACAAAAAAATATAATTAATCAAAGTCTCTTCTTGCAAGTTAATATAATTAAATGGAATAGGTTATATATTTGAATTTATAATATTATGAAGATGATGAGATTGAGATATATCTAAGATTATTAAATCTAATATTTCTAACAAAATGAATTTTTTACTTAAAATTAAACAGTGGTTTCAGAAACACAAATGTAATTTAGAAAATATAATTTATTTTGTTATTTATTTTATAATCTTTGTAAAACATTTTAATCAATAAACTTACTTTTAATTTGCCAGGTAATCATATTAACGTTTCCATGTTTAATAATATTTATATTCCCATTCCATTTTAATATATTTTCTTTTTTATTAAAAAAATCATTGAATATAAATTATTTATATTATTAAGATATAACCATTAAAAATTATTTGAATATTTATTTTAAAATATATGAGAAAAATTTGATTAACCATTTAAAAGGAAAACCAAAGATTAAATAATTAAAAAAAAAAGATTTCATAAATATTATATCTTTTGTCTTAGATTCTCAAGTTGAAAATTTAATTAAAAATATTCATTAAATCTTGAATCTTATGTTGTTATAAAAATTATTTATTATATAAAATAAATATATATTATTCCTGAGTTTGTTTAAATTCATACTGCCTATGGAGATTATTAAGGATTAATAAAACAATTATTGTTTTATTCTATTTTGATTTAATCTTTATTTATAAATAAATAATTTTATTTATCCCATAAAATATTTTTGGGGTGATAAAATGGGGAAATTCGATTTAAACCAATGGATTTATTATTATAAAATTAAAAATTTAATTTCAAAGTGAGGTACTAATCTCATCTGGGATTTTTTAATAGAGCTTTATACTACACTAAGTTCTACTGAGGGTAGACAACGGTTTGCTGAGTCTACCATATAAGGAGCAAGTCGGCGGGGTTCAATCTGCCAGCCTCTACACTTCTCAAGTGTGCTTGGGACTTAGGATCTCTCTTCAATAGATGAGCTATCTGGCGTGAGTTCTGTTTCCTTACTAATAGGGATCAGGATAAAGATTATGCTCAGCCTTCAAAGTAAGAAGATTAAAACCTTGGAAGCCAACGATACATATTTTTTCTCCCTCACAGAGTTCGGGGGCTGAATCCACCTCGGTTTAAGAATAGGAACTACATTCCCTGCATCGGTGGGATCGGTAAGCGTTTTTCTAAACTCTGCCACCAAGTGTAGTCTTTTCTACTGGGTTATCTTGTTTTACATCTTGATTTAGGGATGAAACGGTGTAATGGCAAAGCTGGTTTTTTCGGAGAAATTCTGACTTTATAACTACCACTTCATCTCACTCAGATACGTAAAAATAAAGACTAAAATTAATGGTATGATTTTAGTTTTAAACAGTGAAATGCAAAATTTAATTTAAGATTACTCAATTACCATTACTAACCAATGGATTTATTATATAATTTTAATTTTTAATTAATTCCATGATATACCAAATAAATAAATTTCATCTGTTCTTTATTGATGATTATAATGGAATATTTTATAAAGGAATTCATTTCTAATCTTATTACTATTTTTAAAAATAAAATTTTTATTCTGTCTAATAATGTTAAACTTTTTTTTAAGTAATGTTTCATGAATCATATCTTCCAATTAAAACTATATTAAATAACTTCATTAAGCAAAATGTAAACTTTCTATTAAATATAAATTACAATTTTTTATGGAAATTTTGATTTTCATTTTATTCTAATCTAACTGCGCTTTCATTAAGTACTGTTATGAATATAAATGATTTTGTAAAATAATTAAATAAAAAATTGAATTTATTATCCATTCAAAAATACAAAAAAATTATTTTTAAAAATGCCAAATTTCATTAGTTCTTAAACTTTTAGCTGATTGAAATAATTACTCGATTTCTATTATGAATTCCTATGTTAAAATAAACATGAATTCAGGCAATACATAAATATTTAGTACTATAATTAATTAAATGATAAACGAATATCAATAATTATGGTAATTATTTCTGTTTTACTGATAAAAATATTATTATTCTTCTTTTATTATAACACTAATTCATAAACCCAGTACTATTTCCAAACTGCTTTAAATACTAATAAAAACAATAATTTTAGGATAAACACATTTTATTAGATTCATACTAAATTATATTTATAGTTCATAAACATTAAGAAAAAATGGAGAAGATTTATAAGCTTTGAGTTTTGTTTAAATCTCATAAAGAAAGATTATATCGATTTTTAAGAATATTATACTCAATATTATTATACTCAATAAATATACTCATAATTTCTACTTTACTCATCATAAGAAATTGAAACGAATAGCGCTCTAATAAACTTTTTTATCTTCTTTCTATTATTAAAGCATCAATTAATTTAAAAATAGTTAAAATTAAGCTTAGATGTCCATCCCTTATATAACTATATACTTTTAATTAAAAATTTTAGTGGTTAAAAAAGAAATTTGATCCTCTTTTTTCATGCTATTTTAATTTTGAACAAATATTTCTAATTAAATTTCTTTTTAAGAGAAGGTATCTAAGAGAAAAAACAAAAAATTTATATCTTGATTAATTTTTATTGATCGATTTTGCTAACTTATATCTCTAAGACATAATCTTCACTCATTTCATCAAATCAGCATTAAATTAAACTTCATTGATCTTTTTAGTCAAAAACTTCAATATTTTCTTCGTATAATTACATCTGACAAAAAAATAAAAGCCTAATAGAAATTAATAAAAATGTTAATTGATAGAAAAGTTTGGATATAATTAATCAAAAATTAAATTTTAAATATTAACATTTGTTTAATCTTTAAAGAATCTAAAATTTGTAAACATATTATTTACTACCTTGTAAAATCTAAGATGTTTTACAAATATTTTATAATCTTTAACATATTTTAACCACTCTAATTATACAGGTGGTACTTACGCAGCTGGTACTCTTACAGAAGGTGTTATCTTCGATCAGCATTACATTCATTAATTTACACTTAAGATATAATTTTTGAATTAATTAATTTATAAATTTTAATTTTCATTTAAATTAGTAAAAAGTAGCTAAATTTTTTAAAGTAATTTTAAAATATAAAGCAATAATAGTAATGATAATAATAATTTATATATATTCGATTTTTCCTTAATAAGTTATTTTAAATATTGATAATTCAATCATACTGTAAGAATAAATTCGAAATTGCTAAATTAATTTAAATTTTGGATTAATTATAAATCAAAATCATGGCAGTTTAAGTTGCCAATTTAAATAATTTTGGGCTCATTTGATACAGAATTCAAAATTAGCTAAAATATTTATTGGTAATATTTTATCGCATCGATGGAGCGAGATAACTTCATTTTAATTTAACATCTATAAATTCAATATATTTTACCCTCACATTAAAAGTGAAGTTATCTCGCTCCATCGATGCGATAAAATTGTACCAATAAAAATTTTAGCTAATTTTTAATTTTGTATAAAATGAGCCTAAGATTATTTAAATTGGGCAATTTAAACTGCCAAGATTTTGATTTATAATTAATCCAAAATTTAAATTAATTTAGCAATTTCGAATTATTCTTACAATTCTATAATTAATATTGAAATGACTCTTGGTAAAGCTGCTTACTTAAAGATAAGTTTAATAAATATTTTTTAAGTGAAGCAGATCTAACCTGCCAATCATCAAGACCTATTGATGTTAAGGTTTTAAATTATTCTATTTTAATTATCTGATTATAGTTATATAATCTTTAATTTAAATCATGATAGCATTTTTATATTGATAATAAAATAGTTTTTTTTAATAACTAGGAAATCGAATTCAAATATTGTTTTAATAGTTATGATACATTCAATTAAATTTCTCAAAATAGCGGGAAAATCTTTAACAAATAAAAATGTCATTAAAATAAAAAATATAATTTTATATGATGTTTTTAAAAGTTTTATTTTTAGACCACACCAAAAATTAAATGCAATCCCAGATTTAATTTTTTATATATTGAACTCAACATGTTATTCCCTTTATAAATTAATTGTTTTTCAATTAATTGAAATTGAATTAAATATATTTTCTTTAACAAAATTATGCTCTGTTGTTTAAAGAAATTTAATTTAATTTCAGATTGTTATTCTTACATTTTTTAAATAATTCTTTAGTCAGAATGTAAGTTGATTTATAGTTAATATTCTGTTATCAAAATTTAAAGCATTTTTATAGAATCATATTATGTAAAATTTCATAATTTAAAAAAGGTTTTCACTGCTGGAAATACCTCCTTAACAATTGAGCATATTTTTTATATAAAATAACTTGATAGAATTTTTTTAAAATATTTATAAGCAAACATGGATTACCTACGATTCTACAACTGGTGTTCTTTCCATAAACTCTATTTATTAATATTTTAAAATCTAATTCATCTCTTTTTTTTCATAGCATTATTTTAAATCTCAATTTATTTGGTTTTATTAAAATCTAAAAACAAACCTTTAAAAGTATGATTAATTAAAGCACTATATAAAAGTAAAAAATATAAAATATATATTGGTTTCTGTTTTAAACATAAATAATTCAAGCGAGGATAGGCGAGTTTATAAATCTTTTACATCAAACAAAATCTTCGGGAGGTTTGGAGCCTATTAATCTTTATCTTTTTACTATGAAATTTCATATAAATATCTTATGTTCATTTTTTATGGCTTGATTAGCAGTATATTTACTTTTTCTTGCCTTTCAATAACTACAAAAAATCCAATCCCATTGAATTTAAAGGAAAACAGAAAATTAAAAACAAGAGTTATGTTTAGCATTTCATATTCCTACTTTTCCTTAATTATAAGAATTGGTTTTTAACCAGAAATAGAAGTATCTATTAGATAGCTTTCTTATTTAGTGTAATCACAAGAACTTTGTGCATGATTAAATAGTTATTAAGCGTGGATTAATAAAATTAATCTTTCCTACTATCTTATCTTATTCCATTTAGATTTTCATGTTCTTATATATTAACCCATTTAATCGTTAACTTTAATATTTTTGCATCTTTTATATAAAGACCTATATGTAAAAGTTATTTAAAGTTAGGCTCATTAACTTGAAGGAATATTTAAGATCTTAAGTACTATAATTCAAATATATAATAAAATTTACAATTAGTCTTATTAAAGGAATATTTAAGTCTATCACTCTCTTAATGCAATTGACTATCTTTTAATGTATTATATAGTTTTAGATATGGTCTCTAAGAATTTAGACGATATGGGGAGCACTGGAAAATTTCAATGGAACATAACAGCTCGATAAGTGATAGATAAATTAGCTTGATATTTAATATAATTTTCATTAATGATATAATCAATAGTGTTGCTTGAATTTTATAGGTCTCTTAGACACTTAAAGTTTCGTTGATATCTCTTAATATTCAATGCTAATAAGCAAATAACCTAACAGTATCAGGATATTAATTAAGCGTTCTTGCTAAAGCCTTGTAATTTGGCGTGGCTATGATTTTATCACTATAATCATCACATCCATAATACAACTTAAACACTAAATCTATAGACTAAATGTCTTTTGAAAAAATCCGAACCTTATACTACTATAAATTACTAATATTTGAAACATGAAACTACAAATAAGCATTATAAAAATTATAATAATGTAGTAAAAAAAAAAACCACATTTATTAATAAATAATTCAATTAAACTACATTACAGTTCTGAAGTTTTAATATTTTGTATAGGAATAATATGATGCATGAATTAAATAAGTAAACTAATTGTCTAGTTATTCATTATTGTACTAATCTCTTAATTATCATATTTTTCTTCCATTTATACGATTTGAAGAATATAAAAATGTGAACATAAATTGAATAAAAAGAATTGAAATTATTAAGTATTTTATGGAAGTATAAAACCCTATCTATATGTATAATTATAATTAAAAAATATTCAGACACCCTCAAAACATTTCTAAATCTATAATTTTTAATAGCAAAAAATACAGCAAGTTGCATCCTTACTTAAAATCACGAAAAAATTCCAAAACCCTAAAAAAATAAAAGTTTTATCGAAATTAAGATTCGAATTTCGTAACATTTTTAATTATTCAAAATTTTTTATGGAAGGGTTGAATATTATTATTCAATAAATTAGTTGATTAATTTAAGATATAATATTTCATAATTGATCAATTTAATTTTTAATCGCTTCACTTTAATATAAAAGATTTCAAATCACCTTCCATAAATTTTGAATCAATACCTTAAATATTAAGATTATTTGTTATTGCTATTGATAAAATACAAAAGATTAGGAAATTATGTTTTATAATAGAAATTATTTAGAATTACTAATTTAATTTCTAGTATATAAATCAAAAACATTGTAAAATAAAGAGATAAGTTCAAGTTTTTTAGACTTATTATTATTGCCTATTTTAAAATGCCATTTCGTAAATTATTAATATTTAAGTTTTTTTTAGTCAATTGAAATTGTGCGAAGAAAAAAAGTAGCTTAACATTTTATTAAGACTGAGTCATCTTAAATTTAATGTAAGTATTCAGTTTTGCTGGGAGAGATAGTATTGAAATGGCTTTACTCATATTACTATTCCTAAAGTTCAGTAAAAAAAGGTTTTATTATATCTGAAAATTTATTGGGATATTAAAAAGTGTTTATGTATAATTTAACTGTATTTTTTACTTACTATAAATTTTTATAAATAATAGAGAGACCTTTCTACAAATAGTTTTATTAAAGCTTCTATTTAATCCATTTTAGTATTTGTTTTTAGAATATAAATATAATACATTGATTAATAAGCTATGATAATTTTTTTATTTTGAAAATTCATGATCGATAATATAATATTGGAAGGAGGTTATTGATTAATGATAAGTAAAATTTCAATCTTCCATAATTCTCAAAATAATGCTTATCAATTTACTTCTGCTTAAATTGGATTTTTCATTAAATTTATTTGTTTATTTGGTCACCATAGATAAAGTTAATTACTATCTTTATGAATAAAATGTTTAATGTGATAAAACTTGTTTAAGTTTCTATTAATAAATCATATTAAAACTAATTTATCAATTTTTAGAAATATTAGATTGATTTAGTTAAAGTGTTTTATTACTCAATGCTTATAATTTCTTAAACAATAATAAATCAAAGTTGATTTATACAGTTAATTTAAATTTTGAAATAAAGAAAATTTTTTAAAGAAAATGCATGCTACTATCAATATTCTAGTAACTGTATTAAATATAAATTAAATGTAAAAATATTTTTGTCAAAATAATTTAAAAAGCAATATTTGGAATGGAAAATTTCATGGCATATTTATATTTATATCTAATTATACAAATTTTACATAAATTTTTAAGTAAAATATAATTGAGTATATTGAATATGCATTTTATAAAGCTTCATAAAATTCATTGTTAGTATTAATTAATATTATAAATATGAATATTTAAAAAATATTTAATAAAAATTTAAGATTAAAATATAAAATTAAACATTAATGCATAGATAAAAAACATATAATTAATAATATTTTAGAAAATAATTTAGTGCCTATGCTAGATGTTATTCAGAAATGTCGGAAATAAAAATTTGGGAAGAAAAAAACTATAAAAATAATATAAAAATTTTATAGGCAAGTAAAACTTCCCCAAAATATTTTTCATTATTCCATAGATAAGGAAACTTCTTCCCAAAATTTATATTTTATTTTATATTTATCTAAAATTTAAAAATAAGCTATCAAAATTATAATTTTTTACAATTCAAAATTTTTATCAACAACGTTTTGTAAAAAAATAGTAACTATAATATATTTTTCATTATTTTTAATACTTTTAAATTTATCTTTTAAATGTAAATCTATGTTAATAAGTATTTATATAATTTAAATTTAAATTTATATATTTACTTTTTGATCAAAATTCATCCTCATTAATATAATCTTTATATATTTATTCGAGTTATTTTTTATAAAATCTGTATTATAGGTAATTAAATCTTTGGGGGGGGAAAGTTTCCTGCACTCGTGATAGTTTCCTGCACTTTTTTTATATGTAAAATTTCATAAGTTTAACAATAAATCTTTTTTTACAACCCATAAATTTTAAGATATTTTTTATATCATATACGAACTGCATGAAAATATAGTATTAAACATTATCTAGTATTATATATCATTGAAAGAGATAATTAGAATTTTAACAACAATTGAATAAAATATTTGGAATTTCATTAGTACAGAGAGAACAATATTATGGTTGAGATACAGAAGTCTACTAATATCAGATGGAATCTATATAGTGGATAAATTTCATCCTTGCTTGGATGGTGATTAGATTCCATGTTAATAAAGATATTGATTAATTGAAGAATAGATTAAGTAATATTATATAAAAAAAATTAGTAAAAGATTTTGTTGATAAATGTGATAAAAATCGAATTCTAAAAATGAAAAAACAATTTAGTGCAGGAAACTAACCAAAAGTTTTTTTTTATAATAAACCGGTGCAGGAAACTTTCCCCCCCCAAATCTTTTTTAAATTTATTATAAATTGATTATCGTAGGAATAAATTAAAAATTGGGAAATTATTTATAATTGAATTATTAATATATCAAAATCGTGGCAGTTAAAGTTCGCCAGTTTAAACGATCTAGGGCTCATTCGATAGATAATCAATATTAGCTGGGCTTTGTTATTGGCGGTACTTTTTTATCGCATCCATGGAGTGATAAAACTTCACTTTAATGTGAGGATATAATTTAATGAATTTAGAGGTGTTTAATTAAAGTGAAGTTTTATCACTCCATGGATGCGATAAAAAAGTACCGCCAATAACAAAGTCCAGCTAATATTGATTATCTATCGAATGAACCCAAGATCGTTTAAACTGGCGAACTTTAACTGCCACGATTTTGATATATTAATAATTCAATTATAAATAATTTCCCAATTTTGAATTTATTCCTACGATAAACTCTTCATCTACTTTAGCTGGAGCTGCAGCTTATTAATTGAATGAGAAAAAAAACAACTTAATATTTTAAAAAATTTTTGCAATTTTGAATTTTTATTTTAAAATAATGATAATAATTTAAATTTAAATAAAAATTTCTTATCTCAATATAATAAATGCTTTTTATCAAATATCAATATATTCAAAAACTCAATCAATAATTACCCAATCTAATATTTTTTTTAAATAAATAGATAGATAGATAATAACTTAAGGTAAATATATATTAATTTCATTTCTATTTAAGTTGTGTGATTTATATTAACGAAATGTAATTCACTACAAAATTTAACCTCATTTTTCTTCTGTGTTCATGTGTGGTTTCTTATCATTCATACTAACTCTCTGAGCCTCCTTCTCATTGTTGTTGTTTCCAGTCTCTTCCTCTGCCGCTGACATTGCAGTTTGAGCCTCCTTTTCTATGAGTGATAGTTTGATCTTTGGTTGGTCATATGTGAGCTCGAGCTCCCTTGTCTCTTCCTTTCCTTTCTCAAGCTTTCAACTTACTTTATATCCTTTAGTGAATAGAAACCCTTCTAATTCTGCTATGTTCTTATCTAAATCGCTGAATTCTCCCTCCTATTCAATATACCTTTTCTCAAGCAGATTCTTGTTCCCTATTTGAATCACCATTTTGTCCCAGGTGTCTGCTTGTAAAATTTGCTTGATCATCTCAGTTCCTTTTGCATCCCAATTCGCTTGCCATAAGTTTTCATTTCTTTTATCTGTGATTAGCTCAAGGTTTTCTTTTTTAAGATATGTCAGATTTTCAAATTTTCATAAGAAACACCTCTAAGTTGAATATCAGGTAGTATCTCTGCATATTTATCCAGTCTTTTGCAAATATTTGAAAACACAGGATCTCCAGGTAGCTCCAGAGCAAGGTGGTTTGTCATCAGGATGGCCAATATCCCACAATCTTCTGGGTCCTTTACTTGATTTATTTCTGGTTTGCTCACGAGACTCCTTGCTGAGCATTCTCTGTCCATCGTTTGGCCAATGAAATCATTGATTTGCTTTAGGTGTCTTTATAACAGATCTAGGTTCCGTAGATGATTTCTTGATTCGTAGACTTCTACTTCTCCCGCTTCCTTCATTATTCTTAGGATCACAAAGTTCCTGCAGTTCTTGATACCCTTACTCTGGTAATATGTCGGAATAATGATGATTTTGACATCGTCCAGCTCTCTCGAGTATTAGCCATTTTCTTACTTCCAAGAAATTTGTGGTTCCAACTCCCTAATCAATTTACACAATATGTCTGTCGTTCATGGCTATGGGTGGAAGGATCATATGTTAAATTCTCTATTCGCATACTGGGCCTCATCTTTCAGTTTCAGACTCGTCTCCATAGTGACATCTTATAATTGCTTTCCTAGAATTATATCTTCATCTAGCCATTCCTGTTTATGGCTAACCAATGCTCTTGCTGTTTCTCTGTCCAGAGTTCCCACTCTTTGATGCCTTTTCCTCTAGTTTCTTCGTTGTCGTTAAATCTTTATACTTGTGCTTTTTCCATCTTGCTTCTGGTGCTCGGTCAGCATTCTATTTTTACCATCCTAGTAATAAATGGAGTCCACCCCTTCTTAGCGTGAATTATCTTGTCAAATCCTAGGCATTAGACTTCTGATAAATCCATAAATCGTTTGAATTTCATTTGATATCCCTAAATACTTACAGATCTATCCTTATGAGTGTTGAACTATGTCCTTTGTACCTGAGACTCATAATAATTTCTTATTAAATTTAAATATTATTTTTTAAGAACATTTAAATGAAAGGTTAATAAGTATTTTGAATCAAGATAGGATTTAATGTTTTCTCGTATTTTTAGTTAAAAAAGGAATGAATAAAAATTAATAATTCAGAAGTAGAAGTTTTTATTTTGCTTTAATCATATGAAACATAACAATTTTTTTTATCAAATTTTTGGATAAATATTACTAAATTTAATTAATCATTTTTATCCAAGGTTTATGTATATGTTTTATCGTTTATTTAAATCTAAAGAAATAAATATTCATAAGACTAGATTTAATATAATTCATAGAATAGATCTAAGATTCATATTTAACAGAGAAATAAAATTAAATGAATTGAAGCAATTGATTCAAAATAAAAATATAGTTTCCTTAATAAACAGTTAACAATTATATTTATAATCATTAATATGACGATCCAACATCAAGACGTCTCATGCAAGATTGATTATATTTATATTTTTTATTAGACGATATGGATGTTGCTGAACCAGGCACCTACGCTTTTTTAATAATAATAATAATAATATCTATGTAGTTAAAAGCATCAACATTTGAATCAAGAAATTTATAAAGGTTTCTATATTTCGATTTAATTTAGACATTCTACTTATTTTAATTATTCAAATTTATTAAATCACTTGAAATAAAAAACTCTCAATAATTTATACTGATTTAATCAAGAAAAAATATGCATTTCTTATAGTTTTTAAAAATAATAAAAAACTTGTATTTTTAGTTCACTTTTTTTTATAAAAAATCAAAATATCTCCTGCATTTTATTTAAAGCTATTTTAGTTTTTTAATAATATTACTGTCATTATTTTATTTTACACATATGTCATAGTCGTTATTTTTATTTTTGTTTTTTAATTATCAAACACAAACCACAAAAAATATTGTATAATTCTTTTTTTGCATTAAACTCATAAATCAAATAACATTTGAATCTTTGTTATGCATAAAAAAAAGTTACTAAAATTATTTTTATTTCTTTAATGTTATATAATATATTAATTTAATGATTTTTAGAGTTTAAATATAAAATCATAATTTATTTAAATATATAAGATAAAATTAAAATGAAAATTGAATTATTATAAGTGATAATATAACAAAAGAACAAATTAATGAGAATAGAGTACCAATGATTATTAATATTGTT
>ARYC01025656.1:0-12119 GCA_000711775.1 Oxytricha trifallax
GAATCTTTCAGCTCCATATGGAATGAGCTACGCTGACCCCAGCTAAGAGGCTTAAGCACTTTATAGTAGACTCCAAGCTTCTTATGGCCATAAAATCATCTCAGGGCAAACCAATAACAATTTTGGAAAGGTTCATGA
This sequence comes from Oxytricha trifallax, assembly GCA_000711775.1. Classification (NCBI taxonomy): domain Eukaryota; phylum Ciliophora; class Spirotrichea; order Sporadotrichida; family Oxytrichidae; genus Oxytricha; species Oxytricha trifallax. The sequence goes on from ARYC01025656.1 coordinate 139, forward strand.
GATCACAGGACACAATCCAGTTGTTCAATCTTTCGACATGCAAAACTATTCACCAAGCAACCCCTGGCATGATGACTGGTCAAGCTGGGATGATGGTAGTGTCCAGTAAGCCATTAACTGGCATCACTCTACAGGTGGGAAAGGAATCGTTACTTTCTAGTGGCATTGGTTCTCACCATCAGGTGGTAAACAAAGAACAAGTACTTTCTATACAGATCAGACAAGTTTCGATGTAAACAAGGGTGTAACACCAGGCACTCACGAGTACAGCTTGATCATTAGAGATTTGGACCACATTGCCGGTCAATTGAAAAGACTCAAGGATGCTAGAGTTCCAGTACTCTGGAGACCTCTCCACGAAGCAGGAGGCAAATGGTTCTGGTGGGGTGCAAAAGGCCCTAGCGCTGCCTTGTAACTCTATCACATAATGAGAGACAGATTCGTTCATACTCACGGTCTTAACAACTTGATTTGGGTTTGGAGTACTCCAGAGGGTGACTGGTACCCAGGTAACGACAAAGTTGATATTATCGGTTATGACAGCTATCCAGGTGCTCACAATTATAAGTGCCCTACTGATAAGTTCAATTAACTAAAGTCAATCACAGGTGGCTAGAAAATGATTGCCCTTTCTGAGAACGGCCCTATCCCTAGAATCGCTGATTGTTTTAATGAAGGCTCAAAGTTTTTATACTTTTTGAGTTGGGCAGATCTCTTGACAAGTCAAAATGACAATCAACATATTCAGAGCACTTATGGAAGTGACTTAGTTTCAAAGATATGAAGCTATTTGATTTTGTCAAATGTCAAAGAATCCAATGGTAAAAACATTTATTAATATCTTAACTCCATTTAATTTCCAAAAATCACCTAAATAAAAAAAAGATGTTTAATTACCTTCTGATTTAAATTTCAACAATAAAAGAAAAAATTATAGTTTAAAAGACCACTAATAAGTTAGAATTTAAATTCTATTTTCATATTGATGTAATATATTGATAAAATTATCCCAAGATTATGGATAATTTTATCAATTAATTATCCATATCATCATTTTCTCTTAAACCAATAGAATTAATTTACAAAATAAATGAATTATATATTTTTAGCACTATTATTGGCACTTAAACCCAAATTGAAGATTCTTAATTAGTATTCTGTTATCTTTTGCAAATAGTTTCCAATATATCAAATTAATAAGTAATCTTAGAATTATAAACAAATGGACTAAATATTTTATAATACCATTCTGATTTAAACTATAAGCTCATAAAAATATATTATTATAGCTTAATCAAAACTTTATTAAATTATATTAATATTTCATTAGGTTCATGAATTAAACTTTGTACAATTTATTTATTAACTCAGCAAATTTAAAATATCATTTTATATATAGTTTCTATTTAAAATAGCATTTTTCTAAATATCAAATTTAAAATTAGATTATAATGAATTCCTTATAAATTTAAGAATATTTTCATTTTATGTGATATTAAATCCTACTAATTTTATTTATATTAATTGTTAATTTAATTTCTTTTTCTAGACTTAATTCCACTTTTTCAATAATTAGTTATAATTATTATTAATAGTTTGTGATAGAGTGTTTATTACACAATCAAACAAATATGGGCAATAAGCGAAAGAATAATAATTAAAAGTAGTAAGTACAAGCTGCACCAAATTATTGATATATTTAAAATGAATTCCTAGGTTAAGGGGTTTTGGGGTTTTATTAATAATTATATTAATAATAGTAGCCAGTACCAAACTAATAACAGCAACAGTTGAGTCAATAATAGATTAACGCAAATAACCAGAATTAAGCTCCATAGACTAACGCATAAACTAACAATTCGAGTGGTGTTTAAGGGAATAATTAGTCAGCTACCTAAGGTAAGTAATAAATTTCCAAGAGGAAAAAAGCATGCGCAATTTTACAATACTCACATATTGATTGCTATAATAAGTAAAATAAGGCTTGATGACACGTGTTAAGCCTTCAAAATAAAATCAAAGCAAATTTTACATTCTAATGTTTAACACTTTAAATAAAAGAGAGGTCACTAAAGAATATGAGTTGGTTTATATATAGTAAATGATCTAATAGCCCATAAACCCATTTTCCATATATTTTCTAAATCTATTTGATAAAAAGATATATAATCCAATTTTAATAGCATAACACGATCTAATTTTTATAAAATAATAGGAAGGGATTCATGAAAACAGTCTTGAAAAGTTTATATTGATTTAAACTTATTCAAATATTTCTAAGTATTTTAATAGCAATACAGAAGCTGAGTCAATTAAATCAAATAAGTCAACAGCAATAACAGCACATAGCTCAGCAACAGTAAACGATTGCTCAGCAATAACAGCAGCAGCTTGAACTCGAATAATTGCTGCAGTATCAGAAGAAACAAAAAGAAGCTTTAGCTCAGTAGTTGCACCAAGCTCAATAGCAACAGCAATAGTATCTGTAGTAGCAACAGACCAATACTTCCACCAATAAAAGTGCGAATGTTAGTAATAACAGTGGCAGCAATCAAACTAAGAATTCATAGCCACAACAACAATTCCAGAATTCCTAGTAGCTACTATCCAAGTAGAATATCCTAAATTATGCTGACAAGCTAAGCAAGTTTATTCTAGCATAAATATAATAATAAGCTAACTATTAAATTTATATAACTATATAACGCTTTTCAAGAGGAGAAACTGGCTTTTTAGAAGCAAATGTAAAGTGGAATGTATTCATAGCAACAAGAAATGGACGCCAAATAGAAACAAATACAATAATAGCAGTAGCAGAAGATGACACCACAATAGTAGCAATAATACCTTCAACAGCAGTAGTAAATGTAGCAGCAATAGCAGTAAAAATAGTCTCAGTAGCAAATATAATAACCCTAAACAAAGAAATTTGTACCTCAATTCGATCCCTCGTAATACAATACTTGTAAGTAATTATTGGTGTTTTTATAATTTATAGTCAACTAAGTGGGTACTAATTTGGACTAGTTGAAGGAAAAGATGAAAAACAACAAATTAGATGAGTAATTTGGACAGCAACGTAAACAAGGATAGCATCACCCGGCTTTGGGAAATCTACCACAGTAGAGATAGTAGTAAATGCAGCAATAGTAATAACAATAGTAGCATATTTAGTACTCACAATAACCACAAAAGTTTGTTGATGAACTACAGCAGTAGTAGCAATACAATCAACAACAACAACAGTAACAACAGCCTCAGTAAAAAGTACAGTAATAACAGTAACTCTACCAACAAACTAAGAGCGCCTTTTAGAACTATAGAAATTAGCGCTTCCCCAACTTCACTGATGCAGAAATCAGAAAACTCTCGAAAGAACTCTAGTAACACGTAGGCACTCTGAACTTAAACCTCAATGACCCTACTATATTGAGTGAATTTATTAACAAATTCAGGACTCAGACAGATTTAAGCATGGGTTTAGACCTGCAGGATTTGCAGGAAATTCAGAAATCGTACTTAGAAGAGAAAATGAACTAGTAAAACGCAGGGGGAGTCAATAACTCACAGGGATTTGTTCAAAATGAAGGAGAATACATTGATAATGGAGATGATGAAGAGGGTCTCGATGAGGAAGATGATGAGAACTTTGAAGATGAAGATGACTAAACCATTAATAATAATTGCTATATATTTTTCTATTTATACAAAAGTTTACAACTAAGAGACTGAAGAAAATTACATATAGAATGATGATTACGATGGCTAGTAAGACGAAGAAGATGATGAGTATGATAATGAGTGTTAGGATGATGGCGAGGAGTGTGAAAATGATGCAATTGAGTAACCAAGCATGGTATAGAGGGGCAACCAAAACATTTATAGCCCATATAACAAACCTTTGTCTATTTGTTTTACAATTATACTATGGAACTGATGATGAGGATGAATAAGAAGGTAATTGCAATTGCACTTCTAACCAGCTTGCTCAACTTGACTCACTTGAGACCTCCGGAGGAAATTCGGTGGGATAAACTTTGATTACAAAAATAACTCAGAATCAAGATATAAGCTAGGATGACTTCCATGAATTCTTACAGAAATGTACACTTCCACTGCCTACTCAACTTTCTCAGAAGTTTTAGAGAATCTCTAAGGAGTTCAATAACAATATCACGTACATCATGAATTATGTGTATAATCTGCTCTAAGCTGTTCCACCAGTTTAATCCACCTTGGTTTAAACTAATGTCCAATAATCTCAAGTTGTTTTTATATAAATAATAGGAATTGAGATTGAGGGAGATTTATTAGTTTACTTAATTACTTGAATAAATTTTTATTGTTGTATAACAGCAAAATCAACAAATAGCTTCTTAGCTAATTCAGCAATAGCAGACAGTGACTGGTGAAAAATCAAAAGCCACCATTAAGTATGAAAATCTACTTAATCAATCAAAAGAGCTCTGTAAGAAGTATATAGGGCCTCATTCTGTTCTCCAAGTATTTCTGGAAATAATCATAGATTGCATCGGGCAAATATCTCATTAAATCAAAAGACTGACAAAAAATGAACTTAAACTTTGGAAAGAAAAGGTGACTGTCGTCAGAAAGACTACTGTTCCATAATTACAAAGAAGCAGTAGTGTTGATAGTGGCTTGCTCATAACCACAAACAATATAATTAAAAATTTGAGCAAATTTAAGATCTTTTTACTTACTATACCTAAAATTAGAATGACATGTTTCAAAGATCCAAGCTCAAACCCTCTCAAGATGATATGGTTGAAATTCAAATAAAGTTCAAACCTTTACTCAAAAACATTGATGCTTACATGAAGTTTCTACAAGAAATTCAAAATAAGTACATCTTTATCATGAAAACTTGCGCAGTCACAGTCTCAAAACACTTCACAAACTTGACTTCTGTCATAATTGAGGGTAATTCTTATGAGTTCCCAAGTATCGATTTGCACAAAGCCATTATTAATAAGTTGATCATGAATGATTAGCAGCATTTCAAGCATTTCTTCTCACATATTAAGAAGTAATTCAAGAGAGATGAAGCTCTTATAAAGGAGAGATATCCTGAATTCGCTTCTGCAATTTAGAATTTTATGAGTTAAGTTGAGTAAGACACAGTCAAAAACGTTAGCATTGATTAATACATGAAAGACTTGAAGAGACACGCACTTCAAGAATACAAAAAACTTTATGAAAAAGAGCAAACTACAAACTAAAACTCAGATTCAAAGTCCAAGAGAAAGAAGAAGAAGGAAAAGCTTAAGAAATAACAAACAGCCCTAGCATCAACAGCACAAGGTGTAGCAGGCTAATAACAACCATTTTAATAGAACCAGCAATTAACTCCTTAATAACAACAGCAAATGTAGTAACAGTAAATTCAATAACAGCAATACATTCAGTAGCAATAATAAAGATAGCCCAATTAACAGCAACAATAATAGCAACAGCAGTAGAATGTTCAGTACAATCAATAGTAACAGTAGTAATACTTTCAATAACAGCAGCAAATCTAGCAGCAGTAAGTTCCTCCTTAGCAACAATTCCAGAATCAAAGACAAGTGTAGCAAACGTAGTAGTAATAACAACAACAATGGTAATATGCATAAGGCACAAAGCAGCAGTAGTAACAATTTTAGCAACAGTAGTAAATGAATCAATAAACAGATTTCCAAAATTTCTAGCAAGTAAGTTAGACTCAAGGGAAGAAGAAGAGAAATAAGAAAAAGAAGAACAAAGAGGGTAAACTCACAACTGAAGAGCTTCATAAAATGAATGCTGATGAGCTATGTGATTACATAGAAAATGAAAATAATCACAATAATCAAAATGCTGGATTAAACATTCAGAATCAGCAAGTGGTTGGTTCATAAGGATCTTTATCAGCTTAAAATTCAGCAAGAAGCAAAGTCTAAAAGCGATCTGCTGGTATAATTGTAGTTTTTTAGATTTTATTCTTCAGTTTGAATATTTTATCTAGCAACCTCAACAACCCTTGAGCATGCAGCAACTAAGTCAGCTACAAAAAGCAAGGTTCCAGAATACTTAAAATTCAGTAGGTTCAGGGTCTAAAGCTGATGCTATTAATTATACAGGCAAACCTCTGGACTTAAATTTTTCAGATGAAGGCATTTGCACAAATTGTAAAGGTTATGTGAACCCACAGGGTTACTTCGTACATGACGCAATTTGCGATGAAAGTAGAAACTTATATGAGAGTGACTTAGACGAAGGAAGTTCAGACATTCAGTAATAAGTCAACATCGGAGACTCATAGGCAAGCTCAAGTAATTTCGTGGGTAGATTTTCCAACCCTAACAGATTGAGCAACTATTTTGATGATACAGGTGATGAAATTGAACCAAACGAATTGGAAGTAGAAATGTAAGTGGAAGAATTCAGAAGAAGACTTGAAGTAAGCTTCAAAGAGAGCTTGGGAGGGACTCTTAAAAGGAAGCTAAAGCCAAATATTACCAGTGATTGGATTGTATCTTTAAGACAAAGATTGAAGAGTGGATCAACTCAAGAGAACAGTAGCAATGAGAGATACGAAAATTCTCCAGCTAAACAGAGCTAGGACATTTAAGAAGAGAATCAAAATGTGAAGTAAGACAAAGAAGGCCCAACTTATCCTGGAGTTGGAAGACAGAGAAACAACTACAGAAGAGGCAAGAATCAATCAGCAGGTCACAGATAATGATGAAGAATTTCAGACGCTAAATATTAAAAAAAATGGCTAAATGCAAAATTTAAACAGCATAATTTTCATAGTTAAGTTATATTGAGTATAAGAATGTAAGGTGAAGAAATTTTCAGAGACGAAACTAGAGACTAAGATCTAGTGATAAGTTTTAGAGATGAGTATTCGCATACCAACTTGCATTTAATAATGAAGACCTTATGAAACTGAGGTTAGTAACTTAATTTGCCTATGAAAGCTAGAAATGGCTCTGCTTTCCGATGCTTCATCCTCCGTATGAGAAGTTGATATTTAGATCCTATTCATGGGTTTTCAAGAAAGAAAATTAGTTCACTCGATATTCATGTGCTATGTCTTTGCCTATAATTTAAAGCAGTAATATCATAATTTAGGTTTTAAATATATCTGATAGGTGAGGCTGTAGTTTATCTGAGTGAATTGATTTTTGAGTATTAAATCTAAGGGTCTAATAAGTCCTTCTCATTTTGAGGCATCTGGGCGGGGCTGTGTATAGTGAGTAAAATGGCTTTTAAGTGAAAACTCAGTTACTAGCTAAAGCATGATAAAGCTCAAAGCTAATCATTTATTTTTAAAATTCAATGGATTAAAAGTTAAAATTTAAATAATTGACAATTATTTAAATATTAATCAATAGTCTCCTTATACACTCATAAATTAATAATCAAGAATTATTGAAATGTTTATGATGTTGTAATTGAGATAACTCGCACTAAAAAATTGAACACCCCAAATTAACTCTTATTCTTTCTCATCATTTTATCAATCAAAAATGATATCAAAATTTATCTATATACCATTTTCATTTTTCAACGGCATACTTAAGCAATGAACTAATATTAATTATTAATATGGGAGCAATTCATTCAAATTTAGTAAGTCAAATAAAACTAAATTAATCATTTAAACTATCAATTTATGAATGTTAAAATTAGTAAAATGTGACATCTTTGAGTTTTCTTGATGAAAACTAAAAAATAAGCAAGATTTTACTTTTTTGAATTTAATTTCTATATCATAACTAGAGCGAGTAAAACATTACACTAATTGATATAAACTTTTGATAAATTTAAATAGAATTTGATTTACTTCACTCATTATATCAGTAAAATAATCAAGGAATAAGTAAAGTTCAAGATATACTTTATAAAAATACAAAGTTAAAATTATTGTTAATAATTTCAAATTCAAATTTCCACATTAAATGTATTTAGACAATATTTAATCAGTAATTATAGATAGAAAATTATTAACTAAATTATATATGATTAATATAATCTCAATGATCTTTGGAATTGTTTCATGTTAAATTCTTAGTGTATAACTAGTGAGAATGTTGCGCCGAGTGATCCATATTATAACTGGATTTATAATTTAAGTTAGGTACAATCAAGGCAACACAAGTAACTGAAATATTCTTAAATTTATTTTTTGAACTTATATATAATATTCATAGCACTAGCAAGAAAAGGACTACTGTATATAAATTAATAAATTAAATTAAATAATACTAAACTATTAATCTTCTCAAATGAGTAGAAGAAGATTGTGATCATTCCCTTAAAGTTCTTAATATTACTTTAAATAAAAAGTCTGTTACCGTAGCAATAATCTGAGTATGTCTATTTATATTAACTTCATATTAAATTTATTTAACAAGGTTTCCAAGCTGCGAATAAGACTTAATCCTAATTATTTTATAACAAAATTAAGAGCAAATGTGTTGGGTATAGAGAGGTATGAAAGACCAAAGAAGAGTTTAATAAATTCTAATAAAATAAAAAATAACATTTTTTAAAAAAATAACTTCAATTGAATCTCAAATGATTGTGGCTAATTCTTAAAAGACATGTTAGTTAGATTATTGTTTCTTTTTTTGTTCAAAATTATTCAATATGTGTTTGCTTTAGTAAGTGTTTTTGTAAATCAAAAGTATTGATTCTCTAATTATTCATAGATTATAATTGCATTAAGTAAAAATTAAATTAAAAAATTCACATTATTTTTTATAATCAATTATCAATTTAAGATACACTTAACAATATTATATATAAAAGTTCCCAAATTTTGATAATTAATAATCTAAAGTTTGACTTTAATAAGATTTCTGATATCTTTTTAAGGACCACAACTGGAATAATAATAGACTATGGACGTCACTACATTCTTAATTTCATATTTCAATTTCTTCCCTATGTACTAGAAAACTGCATGATAAAATTCTGATAATATTTTGGTTATAATTTATGAAAAATTATGAGAAATTACTTCGAAATTTATTATAGATTTTACTATTTGAGATTCAAAGTTCTAAAGAACACCTGATTGATATTGATCATCACAATATAAAACAATAAATCTTCAAATTAGTATTTATATTTAATTTGTTAAATTGTTTTAAAATCTAACTTAAAATTGAGATTTCTTGAATTGATATTTAAATACTTATCTTAATAGAATAAGTTTTTAAAATGAGAAAGGTGGGTTTGGTATTTTAGATAACCCATACTCTCAAAACTCACAAAGGGGAAGTAGCGGATATAACTCAGCTCACAATCAATAAATATAAAACAAAGCCTCAGATTTCCAGTGTCTTATGGTTTCAATTAAACTCTCTATGGATAATATGAATGATTATTTCAAGATTTGCTCTGGCAGGTGTACTTCAATAAAAATAATAGGGTAATTATGAAGTAAATTAATTTTAATTTTACGATTGGAGGAACTCTTATGCTAAGTATCGTTGTATTTTTGAATGTTATAACTATGATGCAAGTACTTCAGGTTGCAAGGTAATACCACGGAGTTAAGTCTTACGTAAAATTCATTGTTATTAATCAAACCTAGTATTTGGGTAGAGAGGAAAACAAGTAATTGATGTCTGCGTTATAATAACCTAGTTGAGTTGTTGCATCGCTTACTAGTACTTTGCAGCCTCATCAATCAACTTTATACTCTGTTAGTACTCAGATTTAATATTAGCATTTATGATTGAGAGAAATGCTCATATTTTAAAAAGACTTTTTATGATTCTCCTGACGATTCCTGTCATATTTCTTAGTTTCTTGGGATCATACAAAGCGCTATCATACTTATCTATTCCATCAATCATTATAGCTGTAATGGGAATGATCACAAAAGTATAAAGTTATTTACTTTATGCTAATATTTTTTTGAAAAGATTAAGATGAGTGAAAAACCAGCTTTAGAGGGAGTTAACTGGTTCTATTTACCAGCTGTGTTTGGAAGAATGGGTATTGCAATGCATATTTTTAGCGGTAACCCTTCAATACTAAATATCAGAGGAGAGGCAAGTCATAAGAAACGATACCCATCTATACTCAAATTTGCGGTCCTTTAAAATACGATTATAGTGCTATTCACTTTCTACGGTGCTACAAGCTACATTCAAACATTAAATGTTCATAATAAAGTTTAAAAAGATTTTATTGATTAATAATTGCCTACAAAGAGGATACTAAGCCAATCTTTATTATGAGTATGCTACCCCTAGATCCCTTCATTCTATTTATATTCGCATGTTTCAGCTTTAACTCTATGACATCTTATCCTGTTTAAATTTTATCTGCTTTTCAAATTATTGAAGGACTTGACATATTCTAGAGCATACAGGCACCCTATCATCTGAAGAGATACTTAACAAGAACTTTCATTATCATTTCAGTAAATCATTTATTGAGAGAATTATTCTAAAATCTTTAAAACTCTCATTAAAGTACCTAACTTCACAGATTTCCTGAACATTTCTGGATCACAAAATAAATAAAGAACTATCCATTAATCATTCTCATGCTTTGTTATTCCCTAGTTTTTGTACATGAAACAATTCCCCTTACTAATAAATTTAATTGAGACTACATTAGAAAATTGGATGTATTCTTTTGATATTGGTGGGCATAAGCGGCAGTCTGTTCTCAATAAACTATACTATACAAAGAATATGCACGATGTCAATAACTGAACATATATACTTAAACTCATATTCAGACCTAGATTTGAGTAGAACTTATATAAACTATTATGAGAAGTCTTATTTTTTATTATTGAGTAAAAATAAAATTTTCGCTTTGATTTTTTATTAACCACATTCTTAAAATAAACTATTAAAATGAAAGGCAAGAGGTTTAATGGAGGAATATAAAGTTATATGATTAAATATAATCTGTCTGATTGAAAGACTATTAAAATTAGACCTAATTCAACTAATACTAGAATTTAGTTTTGAAAATTAAGTGATACTCCTTTTAATCAGTATATTGATAAAATGGGATTATATATCTTTGAATTATTTATCTTAAATTATTAGAACTTTAAATTTAATGCAATAACGGATGCATACTTTTGTGCCATTTGTCCCATTTTTATCTTAAATTTCTTATTTTATATTAGGTAAATATAAATGTCCCCCCCCCAAATAAATTGACTAGCTATATTTTTAGAATCAGACAATATTATTAAAGAACTAATCTGCCTATTCTGTCCTAATATCAAATTACTTAGCTTTTGTAAATATTACAAGTGTTGTTGATAAATAAGCATTTTAAATATTAAATTAATATCATTTATTATACATAACTTCATATTTTCTTTGAGAATAGAATATTTAGGGGGATGTTTCCTGCACTGGTTTATGGTAAAAAAAATTTTAGGGAAGTTTTCTGCACTTTTTTTTAATTTTAATTTTTTAATTTTTATAACAACTATCAACCAACTTTAGGACTTATTTCATTGTTATAATTATACTTCAATTTATTAATCAATATTCAATATCTCTCTACATATTCTAACAACTCTGACATATTTCATCTGATATTTTTAGGTTTCTGTCTCTAAACCATTAATTTGTCCCCTCAGTACTCATAGTAATTCTAAATATTGTATCCAATTGTTAGTGTAACTCTGATTCAACTTATTCTATCTTTACCTACTATGTAATGTGAAACTATACTTACTTAAATTATTGAAATGATGTATAAATATCATCTTAATATTAAAGGGTCATAAAAATGTTAAATCTCTTAATTTATGTAAAATTAATTAAATTTTACATATAATTTAAAAAAGTGCAGGAAACTTCACCCCCTATATTTATTATACATTTATTATATGACTGTTTAAAAATACTAAATTTGTATGCCATTAATTGATAGACTATTTGAATTGCTTCATATAAAGCAATTAAGGAATTATAAAACATGAACAACTATTAATAATATAA
>ARYC01025657.1:0-11419 GCA_000711775.1 Oxytricha trifallax
CGCAGTGTAAGAACTGACAAAGAACTACATTAGAAGAAAGTGGTCCTGCTGATGGACAACGCAGTCATTCATAAATATTCAGAGATGTTAGCCACAGCCACAAAGTTCAAAGTGAATGTGCTCTTCAACGCCGAATACTAGCCTTGGCTCAATCCAATTGAGCAGTTATTCTCCTTTACAAAGAAGGAGATGAAGATGGACACTATTCAGAACAAGTAAGTTTAAATGGGCTTTACACTTTTAGGCAGCAATTGGTGAAGAGGGTTGCGGAAATCGTTCAGAATTTAAGAAAAGAAGACATCCAGGGAATGTGGGCATTCAGTATCAAGAAGTGGATTCATACTCTTCGATTCGGTTTTGTGTGATGATGTTTGTTTCATAGCTGAAGTAGTGTATAAAACCTGTTTCCCTTTACAATTTCCCCTGTTATGTCAGTTTTAAATTCATCGCAGATTATTATAATTAATAACACAATTTATATTTTACTTAAAAATGTCCTAATTCACTCTTTACAACACTCGATTCTAAAATACTGCTTCTATTTCACATTTGCTCTCTTAAAATGGCCACTTCCTTAGCGATTCTACTTAGTTGCATTTGCCTTTATATTATCGCAATCATGCATGAATGCCATATTTTGGCAAAACTTCCAAATTTTAATGGAGTTACTCTACTTTCAAGCCCCTTTTCGGTAAATGAGAGAGGTTTTTATGAAAAAGTCCCTATTTTGCTCTAAACTACGTAAGTCTCTAAAATCGCTAAATTGGCAAATTTCCCAACTTCCCTAATTATACAGACCCCTAAATTTGAGATGTATCAATTTGTACAAATACATGTATGATTTTGACTAGTCCCCTAAATTTTTTGACCAACTACTAATAAAAAAATGACACATGGCAACAAAAACACAGGGGTTTTGAAATTGAGGGGATTTGGGGTTTACGCATTTTACCATTGGTCTAATTATATTATTTATTTATTTTTAATTTTATTTTTACAATTTCCTGATTCAATTCTATTTTAGCAATAATATCTAGTAATATAAGAAACTCTATAGACACAAATAATCATTAGTAAATTAGCGATTAAAAACTTATTTTAAGTTCATCAATTATAAATGATGATAATTTAATCAATATTTCCATAATTGAGCCAAAATTAGTAGGAAAAACTGATTTTAAACTTAAATTATCAAATAAATCAAGTTGATAGTTTCGAAGCTAAATTAATAGTCACAGGTAGTCACCTAATTAATCTATGATAAGAGGTGCATAAAATTTAAAAACAGATCTTAATTAAGATCTTTAGCATGTAACATTTGATGATGAAAAAAGAGTGTCACAAAAGAATTTTGGAACCAATCATAACCTACATTATCTAAAAAGCTTGATTTAATTTAAATAAAATGAAATATTTAGATTTACAAATAAGATTTAATTAACTCTCGATTAAATAAAGATATATCTTTAAATTAAAAAAACAAATTTTTATATTTTTCACTAAACTTTATTGAATTAACCTATATTAGTTAAAATAAACTAAACTTATTCCTGATTAAATGATAAAATTTTATCTTCTGCTATTTTTAAAGATAAATAATTTCATATATTATATAAGGAAAATTAATTTTATAGGCATTAACACTTCCTAAATGATTGTAGAATTAAAATGAATAATGAATTGATATTAGATTTTAGTTATAAAACATGGATATAAATGTAAGATAAAAATATTTGAGTTTTTATAATCCATCAAGCAGTTTAATGAATATGACGATTTCCAGCAACTTTAAACTGCCTTTTATATCAAGAAAGCTTCAAGAAACCCCTATGATCAATTCCCTCTAGCTAAAAAGTCAAAATTCTTCGACTCTGTAATCTCCGACACTAAAACATTAATCTCCAGACCTATTCTAAAAACTAGTTCAATCTTAGAGATCTAATGAGAATATAAGTTAGAATAAATCGCCTAGCAGACTTGGATTAGCTTTAAGGTTAAGAGTAATTAAGTAATTTATGAATGCTCAGAATTAAGCTATAAACGATAACTCGAATACTTCTAATTGTGATAAGTAGACTATTTAGAGTATTATTCAATCATCTACTACTCCTACACAGAGAGATAAACGAATGCCTGTAAGTCTCAGAGTTTCATAGACAAAGCTAAATGAAATTGAGTATAAATATTCAAATTCTAATAAGAAATTGAGGTTGAGAGAGGGATCCCCAAGGAAGATCGTCAGTCTTTAGTAAACCAAAAGTCCAATTAGAAGTATACAAGATAGGGAAATTAGAGGTAAATATGCCAAAATACAAGATGCAAGCAGTATTTCTCCATTTTAAGCAATTCCACTAGGTTATGAATCTATATTAAATTAATTATATCTTAAAATAAATCTTCATTAAATGAGATTAAAATTTAATCTCAGACATCATTTCGAGATAGACAAAATAGATAGCTAAGTTACTCCTCTAAACATGTTCTATAAAATGTAGATTTCAGCAAAAAACATAAAATAATAAGAAACAGATCATTGGATAAGGTAGAGCTATCAGAAGATGAAGAATATGCTAATTAATTAATTACTTTAGATTTAATAGGATAAACTGGAAATTTTATACCGAGTTTAGTAAGCCCTTGGATCTAGCATGACAGTAGAGTAACTTATCAAATATAATGCTAATCTGTAGTTAATTTTGTAAAATCCTATAAAATATCTGTGCTACAATTAACTTAATTTTTTGTTTAACTTCTTTTAAGAAAATGACTAACATATTTAGTCAAAAGAAGCGAAGTTAATAAGGCAATGAAAGCAAAACTACTTCTAGAGATCGTAATTATCACAAAATAAGTTTTAAAAATATAATTTATCTCTATTATTGAAAATAGCATGAATCACATTTATTTGTTGAAGAAAATTTTGTTTATGATCAATAATGTTTCGACCTACTGGTAAGTCGGTAACCAGCCCGACCAATTCCGGTACCCCGGAGGGTTCGAAACCATAGTAGCACCTGGTTTTTCAGGATAAGTCTCGGATCTGAGGAGTTACTCAGAATACGTCAGGCAAGGTATAGGGGGACCGCGCCAAAAAAAGATCGACCGAACTGAACTTAAGTCGTGTTAAAACTAAAGTTCTCACCACAGACTATCACAGGGAGTAAGCTGCCCTCTCAGGGGCTGTGTGCTACGACTAGGATTGTGCCTGGAGTCCGTAATGAGTCTACTGTGCTTGGAAAAGGGACCCTGTATCCCAGAAGAAAAACTAAGCACGGGTAAAAAACTACTGTGGATTTTCCCTGAGAGCTAACTAGCCGGGGTTTTTAGAAACAGAGGACTAGAGAAGGGCCAACAATCAGCCGAACAGAACATAAACATCCCCGGAAGGGGCAATTGGAAGTTGCACTGATCAAGATAACCTGGGGTTTGGGCCAATACAGAAATGCCCTTACTACAAAGCGCATAGGAACTCAGAAAGTCAGGTGTTAGTCCGAGAGTACTTTGAAAGGTTTGATGTTAATTCATATAAACGGTTGATAACCTCCCGTAAATTAATTCAATGGCTAAAAATCATCATCATCATTATCAATAATTGCAGCCAATTTCTTCTAACTATAATAACTTCTCTTCTCAAATAAAAGATAGAAGTAGATCGAAATGGCACGCTAATTTAAGAATAAACGAAGACACTGAAGATAATAAAATTAATGAAACTTTCGATAATTATGTTATTCTATCTCCTAAATAAAGAAACCAATTAGATAGCTTTGAGACTTAATTGTAAACCTTTTCCAAATGATATTTAAGTTTTTTTTTAATAAAATAATTTCAATAACTTAGATTGCATAATTAAATTTCCTTAATTTACTTTAAAATTCAATAAACCATGTGAGCAGATCTAATTTATAATAAGGCATTTTAATAATTGCTGTGATAATAATTAAATAATAAGTTTAAAGATGTTGCAATCCTTCTTGTCAAACTTGAGAAAACAAAGATCAGTTGGAGCTTCCAAAGCCCTTCAAAGCCTCAGCCAAGGCTGGACTGTAAGCTTCCATCTTAATTAAAGAATTACATCATCATAATAAATATGGGAGGAAATTAACTAATTATTTAGGCTGAGAGCAATGGAGTGTTGAAGAGAGAATTTTAATTCAGCAACTTCGAGGAGGCATCTAATTTCATCTATAGATATACTCAATATTGCCATAAAACCAACTTCACTCCCTCATGGTAAGTAAATATAATTAATATGAATATGGAAAATATTTGTTTAATAGTGAAATTCTTAATGCACCAATATTTAAAACATCTAAGAACAAATGATAAATGAGACCCTTATTGATTCCCTAATATTATTGAATCAGAAATTAATTAAAATAATAGGTCAAATGTGTACAACAAAGTGAACGTGACTCTTAAGAACCAAGAGTTTGGCGAGATCTCTACTAAAGAAGTGGAACTCGCTCAATATTTGGATAAAGTGAGCAAAGTTCAAATTCACCCAAGAGACAGTGTTGAAGCACTCACCTACGAGCAAGTGATTTAAATCAGTGGAGTTGACCAGTCAATTGACAATGTTAGAAATAAGCAAAATATGCCCACTCCACTCTGTAAGCTTATATCTTTAGTTTCTTATTTTAATATAGTTGGCGATGCTGAGACAACAATGAGACTCACCGCTCAATGAAAAAATAGAGTTAGGGAAGTGTTTTTAACTTTAACTCAATAACAAACCTGAATGATACTTACAATAATCAAAGTCATTTTGCATAAAGAGACTTAAATTCATTGAAGCATGTCATTCTTTATTTAATTCTTTAAATTCATTTACATAGAGTTCAAATACCTTAAAATATAATTATTTTAGATAAATTATTAAAACAATCAACAATTTTCATACTGATTATAGTTCAAGTTAACAAATTTCCTTATATTTCTGTTCAAGCTTTCTCAAAATATTTTAAGTAATTATAAATATCTAGAATAAGTTTTCTATTAAAAGTTTATTATAAAAAAAAATATCAAAATAACAGTGCCCTATTTTTGTTGTAGGTCATTCATACCGTCATTGATGCCTTGCTCTATAAGCTCTTTTATAGAATCAATAGCTTTAGAAACACTCTTTTTAGATAATGATAGTACTTATTCATTGATATTTTAGGTTTTTGTTATTCTTTTCATCATGTCCATAATAATACAAAAAATGATTTTTATCAAATATTTTAAATAAGTTAATTCTTTTTACTAAATATCAGCCTTATTCGATAACAAAATATTTTCTAGATTCTCAAATACGTATTTCATTTTTAGATCCTACTCTTGATGATAAATTTATTAATTATTTGTTTTTCTTTAAAGTCTTGAAATTAAAAATATATTAATTAGTTTTATATGATCATTCTCAACAGAGCTCTATTTCCATATATAAATCATGAACTCACTTATGATTTCTAAAACCCCCACTTACCCCTGACCCTTCCTGATTCTATTATTTTAATTTTTAATGCCAATACACACCCTATTTTCATCTCTTAGTGATTTATTAATACTTTCGATTTGTTTGTACTAAACTTTAATACTCTATATTTTATTCTTGAGCTTATCGTATTCCTAAACTTATTAACATATTTATTGACTCAATTATTAGTTAGTTTTATTAAATTAAACCACTATGATTTATTGCTTATTTAGCATATCTTGCAAATAAGTATTTTAAGAATGTATTTCATCGTAATTTTACTATAAATGCTTCAATTCACTCTCTAAATTTTATATGTTTTAGGTTTTTATAGTTAATTAAGCTTTTAGTTCAATAATTATATCTTTTTGAACTAGTAGCTATTTTTATATATTATCTATAGTAGAGAGGTCTTGAGTGAGAATTAGGTTAGAAAAGGTTTGTTACAAAGGGGATGAGGCGTCAATATATTAAGTCATACAGATTTGATTATTTTGCTGAATTCGAAAATCTATAGAAATATTTATAAAGTGTGAAATAATAAAAATACTTTAATTTGTAATGAGTTTTGTATACTCTTCTCTCAATTATTCATAAATAAGAAGAAATAGAGAAAAAACATAGTTTTAAAATATTTATAATTTTTTAAAAATAAATTGGGATAGAGCTGCAATAATTTAATAATAAGACTTCCATTATTTAAATTAAAAATGCTTTTCCCATCAAAATATTATTAAAACAAAATTTTTCAGTTTCATAATTATTACAATAATACTGTAATTTAGTTTGAATATCAAATTTCTCTTCATTCACTTATTTAAATTATATCTTAATCTACTCATATTTTTCTGTTAAACTCGTCAGTTTTGTTTAAACTTCTTTGTATTTTATATCTGTAAGCTCTTTATCAATAATGGTGTTAGAAAGTATGATTTCTTGATCATTACAATAATTATATATGCTTGTACTTAATTCGCATTAAAATTATAAACATAAACTTAAGTTAGTTCTTTTCTTGAGTTTATTAGGTAAATTAAGTAGTTTTTTAGGTTAATTTTTCATTTAAATCATGCAATTTGGCTTCCATTAATCCCAAATTTTATTGTGTTTAGTAACTTAAATTATGGATTTCTTTTTCAAAAGTTTCTAGAATTTATTCGCTTATGCTATTTATAGCCTTATTATTTGAAGATTATTCATTAACTTAATACTTATTAAATGTTACATATTCACTCTAGGTATTTGAAGTTACTTATTGATACTTTAAAGTCATATCCTTCAAATTATTATTTTACTAGTTATTTATGTTTTATTTATTAGGTGAATCGGACAAAGTTGCAGTCGTTTAAACTCGAGAATTTAACTCTAAATTGGAGACTGATTTCTTTGTATAAATTGACTCTCTTTCTTCATCTGAGTCTAAAACATCGCATTTACTGTATATATCACTCTATTCTACTGACTGATGAACTTGTAAATTCTTTAGGATATTTTAAGTGTTGCTGTAAAAATTTGGATTTGTGAGCATGTTAATTTTAATCATTTGTGTGTTATTTTGTGAATTTTAGGATTTGAGATGGTCCAAAGTCTTTTGATATTTGTCAACTAAAGAATTCTTAATATGTCGATCTTAATAGTCTTATGATATAGATAAAGAATTGACATATCTATGTTTAGATGGGGAGTAAGAATTAGTATTGCTGCTACACTGACTTTAATTCCTGGAATGTCTCCCTTTGTCTCTGCTTGCACTAGAAGTTATAGATTTATTTATGGGTCTGTGGGATTTAGGTCCAGTTATATGGTATTCTTTGTCATTCAACTTCAAGGGGGAGTTCGGTATACATTTATAGCTTTGATTAAGAAGTGAGCTAATAACTTCATTTATATGTGACTTCAACCGATCTCGCTGATATTCATTTAGTTTCATATCATCAATTGCTTTAAATTGCGAAACTCCCACGCTTTTCAAACCTTTTATCTTCAAGTCCAATTCTTTGTTATTTATAATTATCTCTTCTTTATCTTCTCTTAATTTTACAAGCATATTATCAATCAATATTTAAGATTAACTCACATAGTCTTACTAATTTGCATGAGTTGATTTTCTCTAATTATTCAACATAATTTATATTTATTTTAGTTGCTCCGTTAACAGAGAGACCTTAGCTTTAAGCTTTTTGTTTTCATGGTTTATAGATTAAATCAATTTTATCATTTTTATTTATAGATTATGTTATTCAAATCGTATTACTTTATATCCTTTTTATTAAGTAAACAATGCTATAATACATTGAAATGAATAAATAGGTCTTAAATTTAAAATTTTTATAATATATTTTGAATTTAAATTCGATTAATTTAAGTAGAAAATGGAAGACTTCGATTTGCCACCTCCTCTAGAAGACATGTCAGAGAAACTATCAGTAATAAAATAAATGAAAGCAAAGAATGATCCTTTTGCTAATTCAAAAATTGAAGATGAGGAAGTGAGACTCGCACCCAAGAAATAAACAAATTAGGATTAAATGCAAAGCAGTATTCCAACTTAAAGTAGTACTGAATCATCATCCATTCCAATGAGCGATGACTATGATAATAGGCCTAAAAAGAGTCAAATATAGTATACTTCTTAATAAAACAGTGCTTCGGTATAAAGTCAACCAAAGAAGTAGCAATCTGGAGGGTTTTTCGGAGGTATGAAGGGTGGCTTTCTAAATGCAAAGCCAAAAAATACTCAAAACTAATAAAAACCATAATAACCAGTAATTAAGGAAGATCTGACGCATATCAAAGCCAAGCCCAAGGAAGAGCAGTTAAAATTCTAGGAGGTTTAAGATGCAATGACTAGCACATTAGAGAAAAAGAAGGATGAATGGATGAATCCAGAGTTCTTTCAGAAACTCAGTTAGAATCCAATTTTACTGAAAGCATTCACAAACCCTTAATATATGGCTGCAATGAGTGAATTCGGCAAAAATCCCCAAGAAACAATGCAGAAATATGGAGGGAACCCAGAGTTCAGAACTATATTAGAAGAGTTTTCAAAAATGATGGGGCAGCACTTTGAAGATTTGGGAGACAAGAAATAAAAAGAGGAAGAGGATTGAATAGATATTAATCATAATATTCTATTTTATGAGGAGAAGATATAGAATGATCCAGTAATGCAAATTATTAACAATGATGAATAGGTAAAGACTATATTGGCAGACCCCAAGGTTAAGAAAGTTCTAGATCATTTGAGATTTAATGGAGCTCTGGACTTGCATGAAATAATGAGAAAGGACCCTGAACTCGGAATGAAAATGCAATATTTAATTCAAAGAGGCGTTTTAAATGCAAATTCAAGTTTGCCAGTTTGATTTAACCATAAATAAGCTGATATAATAAGTTATTTTTATTATTCTTAAAAACTATAATGCACTTCATATCTATCATCTTATAGTTATTACTTTAATTATACAATTTTCAGAAATAAAACTATTGATTTTATACCTGGAATAAAGGATTTATCATTATTTTTATTTAAATTAAATCTAAGAATATCAATACATCCTCCTAAAGCACTGAGACGTCATCTTATCTTCGATTGGTCAAGTGCAAATCTGTTTAAGGGGGAAATTCAATTTCTTAATAATATAATTAATAAGAATATAATCAAATGGAAAGTCCATAATAATTTTATTTAATAATTTAGTAACTATAAAAAGTATGAATTATTTTCCCAGACAAAAAGTTTTATTTATCTTAGAAATTTAATAAAGGTGTATTCAACATTTTAATATCATATAAGCTATTATTTTCAATATTTAAGGAACTACATAAAAATATAGGAATTTAACTAAAATATAATTCAAATTATTCGCATTTATATGCTTAAAATGCGATAAAATATTTCCTTCTATAATTAATCCAGCTGATATAAAATCTCAACCTATTAAAAGCCAAACTTGGTAACAAAGCTTGCTACCAATAATTGGAATTTATTTAAATTAAAATTATCCAATTATTAGTCTCCTTAATGAGGTTTTTTTTCCTTTTTTTTAAATTGGAAATAATTGATTTTTTTGGGAAAACCTTTTATTTAAAAGTTCTTCTTCCCCATGTTTTCTTTATGCTTATTACTCTCATCGTAAGCTTTTATCTATACAAATTATTGATAATAAAACTATATAGTCTTACATATTTCCAGCCCAATTTTTCTAAACAAACACTGCATTATATGTCGCAGATATCATGCTTGCCTGTTGTAAAATCGACTTAATATTGGTCCTTAATGAATGCGTTTATCCTAAAGGAAAAAAGTCAAAATTTGGTTTTTAAGATTAATTTTTCGTTATTTCAAATCATTAATTTACAACTATTCTTACACATCTATGATATAATAGGCCTTTCCATTAGAGCATGAGTAGTTCACATCTTTTATTGAAGAGATTTTGCTTAAATGTGTATCACAATTTTTACAAATAATTGGAGTTTCGTGAAGTTCAGTAATGTACTATACGTAAAATCTTCCCATATTTCAATCTTTCTGAAGTGGGAAATAGATTAATAATGTTTTAAGGTCAACAAATTCTCATGCAGACAAACCCCTTATATAGACTAAAGAGATATACTAAAGTATTATAAAAGTATTAGAAATATTTATTAAAAAAGAATTCCAATTAAATTTACTTGAATTTAAACACTTAGCCATTTAATTTTGAAGGTCGTTTATGCTGATTAAATTATAGATAAATCAATAGTTATAATAATAATAATAATAATAAATGCAAAATCAGATCAAATCCTCTTTGGAATAGTAAACTTTAAAGACTATCTGCATTAAGTTTGTACTACTAATGCTATAGTTGATGTTAACATAATCAGCAAATACTTTACAATGTGCTAATCCTACTGGTGATTAATATATTAAATTTCCTTCACTTTTGGGATAAAATTTTCATTTTTAATTAGTAAATGCCTGATACAGAACATAACTATGCTAAATATTGACAAAAATACCCCAATTAAGTTTATAAATGAGACTCAATCAATCAGAATAGAAAATAGTCACTTAAATTGCCAGAGTAATCCATCCAAACAATAAGACGACAAGCCTTATAAGACGTGTCAGTTCATTCTCAAATCTAATATGCAAATATAAGTTTATCATGACAATAAAGTTTATTTGTTTAATTATAGAGATAGTGAATTCTAACATAAGATTCTCAAATATAGAGATTTACTCAGATACTCTTATTTCAATTGATGAACAATCCACTATTGATAATATTATTAAATTACACTAACAAAAGAACCTTAAATATGCCTCAATGTTGATAAACTTCATTCAAAGTTAATTAAATTGATGTAAGTGGAAATGGATATGTTTATAGCTATGGAAATTACAAAAGCCTGCCAACTCAAGGGGCTAGCTATGCAGCTCAAGGAGGTTACTGTGACAATGGACCTGGGTAGATAAATACTTATGGAACGTACTTCATGGCTTACAACGATTCTAATCAAACTGTACAATATGGTAGTGGTGGGGGAAGTATCACTTGTTTTTATTTGTTTGTTTTTGACACTTATTAAATACTAAATAGCATCTAATCTCAAGGAGGAGGCAGAATAGTCTTAAAAGGAGACTCAATAGTTATAACAGGAAATGTCTTCGCTACTGGATACCCTAATGTTGATGATGCAAGTCAAACTAAAAGCATCAGTAATAATCCTTCATTTATTCATAATATTTTAAAGATGGGGGGTCTGGTGGTTATATATACTTAGAGTACACAGGAGGCTTTAAAAAAATAAAATACAAATATTTGGGGTTTTGGGTTGAGTTATTTTCCAGAAATAGTATATATATATACTCAAAGGGGCTAGTTTCCTGCCACGAAAAAGAATAATAAGTAATTTAATTAAAAATTAATTTAAAATCATTGTTAGTGATGTCATTTTTTGGTTAAA
>ARYC01025667.1:0-12101 GCA_000711775.1 Oxytricha trifallax
TTGAATGCATGAAAAAGTAATTTCATTACCCAAGCAAAAACGATTTATTTTGCTATTTTAGGGATATTTACTCTCTGTCTCTAAGAATAATTAAGAAGTTTTTTCAATAATAATTTTAACAAAAAAGCAATTGAATTTATAATTGAATTGATTTAAAACTTTGACTGATAACTGATTTTTATTTTATTATTTATCACCAATTTTCCTAGAATATTAATATTTTTCAGATTAAATCTTAAAGATTAATCCAAATATTTTCCATTTTAAATCTATCATAAAAAACAACTCTTTTTTTTAAAAATTAATCGTGAAATTTTCATTAAAATTTATCAATTTTTAATAAAAATATAATTTGCAATGTTAATCATATGGTATCCCAATTAATGAATCAAATTGAAAATTAAGATCCTTTAAATAGCATTTTGGATAGAAAAATGGTAAATCATATTATTTTTATATATTTTACCTATTTAAATGTGAACCTATTTAAAAATTATAAAAATATATTAAAATTAAAAAATAGGAAATTTTATATTTTGAGTAAATTTGAAAAAAACCCAAATAGCTTTAAATATTAAAAATGAAAAATTCCCTCTTATTTATTTTGTTCAATTTTGAAGTTTACTCATTTTGAGAAATATATATATTAGAAAATATATTCGATATTTTGTAAACACTCTTAAAATTGTAAAAACATTTGGTTAGTATCAATAATAATATGAAAATATTTTCCTTATCTCAATAAAATTTATTAAATCAAAAACAAATGTAGAGTTTTTAACTTAATTGATATTTTTATAAATTTTAAGCAAATCTTATATTTTTAAATGTTTCTGTGTCATAATATAATTTTTATTATGGTAATACCTTATTTTTTTAGCGTTAAATTTTTTCTATTTATAGTGGTTAATTAATCTCTGTAATATAAATTAAAACTTTTACTAAAATTTATTTTTAATACTCATTTATTTTAAATAAAGTTGAATTTTTTGGATATAAGAGACAGTAATTAATTATTTTTTAGTATAATGCTTTGTTAATTAACTATATTAAATTTTTAATTCATTGTTAATCATTAAAAAATAATTAATTATTTAAATAATAAAATGGCTCACATGAGAAAGCATATGGAAGATAAGAAAGCAAAAATAATAAATAAAACTTGCATTGAGATGAAATTAAAAAAATTAAATTAAATTTAATGTATTTTAAATTTTAAATTTTTCATGCTAATTATTATTTAACAAGAAATAAACCATTTATATGTAATTTTAAGCTAAAAATTTGTTACTGATATATTTGTTTAATAATATAAAAGATATAAAATTCTTCCATATTTTATATCAATTAATATAAATTCTCTCATAATTTCAGTGTTAATAATTTCACTCAGATAAGCCACCTTAAAGTTTATGAAATAGACAAATATCTTCCATATCTTAAATACAATATTAAGTAAATTTTTATATCTCAAATTCTTTTCAAAGCTAAGATAAATATTTATTTCATCTTTATCAAATATATAAAGTCTCATATAATATAAAAAAGATGCTTGAAATATAGAAAATCTTGCAAACTAGAATTATTAGTAGATGCATTAAAATTTAAATTATTATTATTAATAATTTTGCATTAAAAAGCCTAAATTTGCTAAACATAGAATCCTTAACAGTTAATTACGATTTAGATGAAAATTATGAGAATCCAAAATAAATTTATATTATTTATTTTAATCCAGCCGATAATATCATTCCAGATGAAATCGACAATCAAAAACAATTTTGGAAGGATTATACTAAGGGCCCCAAAACCCCTTTTAATATACTTCATGAAGAATTAAAAATTTTGTAATTTACTAATATTTTAAATTTCTATCGCTCTTGGTCAAAGCTAAAAATTTGAAAAAAATACAGTTTGTGAAAAGACCGACTCATACTTAAATTTTAAATAATTGAATACTTTTTAGCAGGAACTTCAAATTCTGACAGACTACTTCATAAAATTAGTCAAAATTGAGTTGATATTGAAATATCCTAAACTATAAGATGAAATTGAAAAGTTAACTAATCCTTTTGCAGGTAATATCATATTTATTAATAATTTTGCATAAATCCATATTTTTTAGCAAAATTAATAATAAAGTTTGATAAATTATTAAGATTAGTCAGTTCTTAATAAATGAGTAAGTTCATTCTAACTTTATTTTATCAGTATTTAATAGCTATTTTATTTTTCCTAATGTCTGAATTTCGATTTAAGACATCTCAAAATTTAGCATCTTAGATTCAATCTATTTTTACTTGCAATTAAATTTGAAGTAAAAATATTTTGTAAGATTATATTTATAAAAAATTCCTGAAGAAATATTTTTACTCTGTTAAACTCAATAATATATTTAACTTAACCCCAATTACTCTTCCTATTATTTTATTCTAAATACTAATAAGAAATAGTAACAAAAATAAATGTTGTTAAAAATTTGCTTGAAAATATATTATTATCGTTCCTCACAGGCATTCAAGACATAATAGACGGAATAACGCAAATGCAAATAATAATAATCCATAGCTAGATTATCTTCTAAACTAAACTTATCACATATATTATCTATATCTAACTTTATTTTATAAGTTTTAGCAAAAGGAACTTTCCAAAATAGACTTGAAAGAAGTATAGAGTATTTTGGATAGACATGTAGAGAACTAGGTGGATTCGAATTACAATATATTTAGAAAAATTAAACTTAAATTTACACTCCCAAAACCCCTGATCCTCACTGAATATCTCGAGAGTATCGGAGAGATTAAGAATAAATATTTGATTGATATACCGTTTGAAAACTCAAATTATAAGGATATTATTGATTACTTCAAAATAATTGGGATGATGGGCAATTGAACAAGAATTAATTTGAAAAATCTATATATTATGTTAAAAAACGTTTCCTTTTATCATAATCATTTTATTTTTTTTAATTTAAGTAACAAGTTTCCTCAAATTATTTTTATTTTAATAAAGTTGTCTTTGAAATATTAAAAGAGTATCAGAATTAAAAATTGGGTTATTTAATATATTTTATTTAATTGAAAACATTTATCAAAAATATTAAATCTTAAAATAATTAATTCCAGTTTTTTAAATTAGTGACTTATATATTTTTCTTTCTTAAGCATGTAATATCTAATTTAGATATTGTGAGTTTTGAATTTATTTTTTATTAAAATTCCTTTAAATAAATTAATTCGTAGTATATTATATTTTTTCATTCTAAATCTATAAGAACCATTAGGTTGAAAAGTGTCTCTAGTAGCGTCCATGTTTGGAAGTACAAACATTGCAACTTTCTAACCCTTATATTCCATAATAAGATCTGGGTGCCCGCCATTGATCCGGAATTTTAATAATTCCAGATATATTCTGGAATTCAAGATTTAGACTGGAATCCCAAATCTATGAAGGAATTCTGTCATATCTTGAATAATAACAATCTTTTCTTTATGAAAAATTAATATTTCTTTATATTATATTTTATGAAGGAAATTTTGATCTATTAATAATACATTTAATTATAATATTCTGATACCACAAATAATTTTCTATCAATAACATTATTTATTTATAAGTATTACTTTTAAACTAATTCCTCTCCACTTTATAAATCAATTTTATTCACCATTATAATAAATATTGATAAAATACAAAACAATTAGTAAAATGAAATATATAAATTCAAAATAACTGCCTAATATTAAATAAATTTAAACTGAATTATAATAAAGTATTGGAAAAATGGGAAAAGTTAGAAACTTTTATTTATAGTGCAAACAAAAATATGTACTAATGATTAATTAAGAAGTATGAAATTATTTTTAAATTGATTTCCAAAATCATTTTCTATTTAGCACAGTTTGTGTGATTGAATAATTTATTCTAAGTTTGTATACATTAAAGCTTATTATGTACAACAAAACTCGTAATATAGCTAAAGAAGCATTCGCAATTTGTATGAACTTTCTTTTAAATTTTAGTAATTAATAGGATAAAATCAGAAAAAATGGAATGAATAAATGAAATTATGATATTTAGTTTGAAAAAACAGAAATATATGAACTTACATTAGAATTATTCAATAAAAATAGTCATTGAAATCAGAGAAGTTTTGTGGTACATTGAAAAACTTAATCCATTGTAATTTAAAGTTAATAAAATATAAATATATTACGTTTTCTGATTAATTCAAATATTTTTTAATTTTCAAACATTTATGATCGATAATAATGAATATTTTTAGTAAGTAAGTAAGAATAAACTGAAGGTCAAATATAATGGATAATTTAAATTAAGGATAATTTTTTAAATAATTTAATATGTTAAACAACATTCTTAAACGCAACCATCTTCTATTTCTAATATCTCTATCGCATTGTTACCATTATTTCTTTGCAGGTAAGATTAGTTAGTTATTTTACTAAATTGAGTTATAAATAGGAGACTCGACTCAAGGACCTGATCATGAGACCAGGAACCAAATGTGAACTCTAACCAGTATTATTGAAAACTTATCTATTTTGTTTTTATGAGAACCTATTTAAGAACATTCGACGGTTGAATCCATTGGTGGATCTGTGGAATGAACCAGCGTTCTCCTGTACTTGGCACCCGACTACCAACTTGCCCATAATCGATAATTAATTATTTATATAAAGTAATAAATTTGACTGGATCGAGCTTGGATGGTCCTTGGAGGTGGCCACCTAGGTCTTGTTGTGCAGGTGATAACAGCGAGTTTTTCATTCAGTCACCTGGCGAAAAAACTTTGATGCAATACTGTACTGTCTTTGTCTCCAGCATCCGAATGTGTATTGGATGAATATTTCCAGTTCCAGCCAATCCCGTCTCAGTCAATATCTAAAATACAGAAATCACCATAAAGATCATGGAAATCAAAAACTTTCCTTGTCTTGAATCTTAGCCTTGACATTATCGATGGTGTATGCTATTC
Source organism: Oxytricha trifallax (assembly GCA_000711775.1). Classification (NCBI taxonomy): domain Eukaryota; phylum Ciliophora; class Spirotrichea; order Sporadotrichida; family Oxytrichidae; genus Oxytricha; species Oxytricha trifallax. The sequence continues at coordinate 5,003 of ARYC01025667.1, forward strand.
CGATTTAAAAAAAAACTCTATTTCTCAAATCACTTAATTAATTAAGTTGTTAACTAATAAAACTATATTCCTCAAAAGTTAATCCCTACTCTTATCTCTATTACAGTTTAAGATTTTTATATTTAGAATAATTTAAAATATTTCGAAAGAAAGTGAATCAAAATTATATGTTTTAGCTATAAAATGTCTAAGTTAAATATTTGAAAAATTCATTTAATTAATTTTCATTCTCTGATCAGACTTAAATTATTTCATATGAATAATACTTACAATTTAAAGCCGGATGTTTTGAAAATGTATTAGAAATTATTAAATTAAAAATGTTTTGATAAATTTGTTTTTAATATATAAAAACATCAATTATTATTTTATAACAAATTGTATCTAAAATATAATAAAATCAACAAAAAGTATAATTTGAAAATATTTTAAAATAGAATTTTATTGAAAAAATAATTTCAGAATTGTATATTAGATTCAAGTTTAAATCTGGAATTTAAAATATATATCTGGAATTTTAAAAATTCCAGATATATGGGGGGGTGTTCAAAAAATTAATTCAATTATAAAAATAATAGCTCAATTGTACTAATTAAGAAAATTTATATAAATATGAGTCAAAGATGTGAAAAGGTGTTTACTAATAATATGCTTGTTGTCGTTCAATTTTTTTCATAATATAAGCTAGATATATAAGCTTTGAGTTTTGATTAATTTAATTATTAATTGATTTTATTTGTAATAATTTCTATTAATTCGATTCTATTCTTTGAAATAATAGAAATACTATATTGTAAGGTTTTAATTTCACTCAAATTTCAATATCCATTAACTTAATGTAGCCTGAATTGGCTATAATAAACTGCTGATTAAATAATCTTACATATAAAAAATTTTATTTCCTAATATTCTACAATATTAATATATTATGAAAATTCACATTACCCTTATTATTTATAAAGTAAAAATGTTTAATTAAAATGTGTTTTGCATTTAACAGACTATTATTTAATAGAATTAAAAAATAGTTTATAATGTAAGTTTTAATAATTTTATTTAAATGTCTTTGTTAAAACAGATTCAATTAAAAGGTGTATAATAATTTATATTAATAAATTTAGTTTTAACTTTTTTATAAGAAAAATATAATCTTAGTTACTTTCTACAAATAAACAAACATAAGATAATTACATGTCTATAAAAAAATCCAGATGAAAAATAAATAATCTTTTTAGAGATTATTAATTTAAATACTAGTTTTATCTGGAGTGATTTAATTTATAAATTTATATTTTACTTTTTAACATGCTTTTCCTTAAATTATCATTTAATATTTATTATTAATTAGTAAATAATCATTAACTCTAGAACAACTATTGGAATTAATAAGAAATTTCTAAATATAATCATCTTGAATAGTTTTGTTAAATATATTTTATTAAATTGGTTGCTTGAATCATTCTAACTTTCTATGAAACAAAAACAAATTTTGCGAACCTTTTAAAAGTATATAGGCTATATTGCTTTGTGATATTCCACTAGATTTTGAGAAGTGATAAAACCCCATTAGTAAAATTTTAATGAAATTGGGAGGATGAGGAAAAATAATAGAAATAAATTTTGAGATATATTCATGCTTAGTATATTAATCATTTATAAATTAAAAGTTAAGTCTTAATGATTCATAAATTTATTAGTTTTTGTTTAATATTTTAATATCTCTCTAATTCTTCTTAATTTTTAAATTGGGGTTCATTCACTTTTTGTTGAATCATGAGTTCTTATTCTATTTTATCTCAATACTGATTCGAGTTTCTTAGTTTGTAAATAATTCTTATCACTCTTAGTTTTTCCTCAATGTTCTAGAGGAATTCTCTAAAGCATTTACTCTCAACTTCGGAGTCTTTCTAATATGCAATGAAGACAAATCTGCAATAATCATGGTTTATTTTTTGGGAGTAATTCAAATTAGATCAAACATACTTAAAAGAGTAAAATAAAGTAAAACCATAATATTTACCAATAGTTTAATTCGTATAGATCTACTGATTAATGAGTGTTTAAGGTGGGTTAAAATCCCTCTAAAACCCAATTTTTTTAGTGTATTAATTAAGTTAACTAGTTTAAGCATAATAGGTTATTTTAAGAAGTTAATTAGTATTTATTAAATCACTCTATACTAATGATTTTACTCTTTTATAATAATAATTTTAATAACAAATAAAATTATTCTTTTTATTAATCTCTTATACATTTAAATCATTTAATAATTGAATGAAAATGACTATTTTAATCTTAATTCTATGTTCATTACATTTCCTTATTAATCTATTAAAGTTTGACTCTAGTTACCTTGCTTTTAAATTAATATAAAATTATAAAAATTATTGCTTAACTTGAGCTTTAATAGTGAATTAACTGATTGTTGTCAAAATTTAGGATTATTTGCTGCAATGCCTATGAGTTTAAGAGATCTATTAAATATTTTAATTATTAATTTAATTCAAAGTACTAGAGTTAATCAAAGATCTAAGATTAAATAGTACCTTCCATATTTAATAGTACTATTATTCAAATGTTATCGCTTTTTATAAATCAAATTAAATTTCAAAATTTAAATCCAATTTCAACAAATTTTAATGTTTTGTATATCTTGATATCTGAGTTTTAAAAAATATTTATCAATGAAAAAATATTGGTTTTAAAGTGACGTATTTTTAATTTTTAATTTAACTTTTTTAAGATACCTTTTAAGCCAAGCATATTTCAACTTGAAATATCAAAAATAATCTAAAATAAATTTGCTTTTAATGACCAATTTAATTTCATATTATATGTGTCCTTTTATAAAAAGATTTAATTATTGCCAAAGTAAACTAAATTTTATCAATATTTATGTTTTGAAGATATTTAATGGTTTCTATGGAAATAATTCTAAAAATTTTCTCTCAAACATTTATTAATTAAAGTTAGTTTGGTTAAGTTGATAGAATAAATTACAGTTATATCAAAGAATAATTTTTTCTGCAATAATGTGATTGTAAATCTTTTATTAATCTTAATAATGAATTTAATTTATCTTCAAATATATCAATTTATCAAATAATAAAAAAATAGATTTTTTAAATTTCGAACTCTTTCAAATGAATGAGAGCCCTACGCGTGTTGAATTTGAACATTGTTATAATTTTTGATTTTTAATATATGATTTTACTATATATCCCTAAAAAATAAAATCCTAATATATTATTCCATGCTAATGTATTCCTTTGCGAAAGTCTTCAAAAATACAGAGGAAAAGCTAATTAGTTTAGAAAGGTTCATATATACAAAAACACTAGTACAATTTACATTTCACTGACTGTCCAAAGATGTTCTGATTAAATTGAGATGAAAGTTAATAATGCCTCCCCTACTGAAGAATCAGAGACTCAGATAAATATAGATCCAACCTTTAAATATATTAATTTTTAGTAAGTCTAGGTGTTACTCACTTCTCCTTAATCCCTTTCATGAGTAAATGTTTCAAAATGCTAAAATTATTTTTATTAATAAGTACTATAATAGCAAGTTATATATTCCTGATTTAAAATACTAGTAATTAGATTAGTAATTGTTATTCACGCAATTTTCATATTCTATTATTAAATTTTTAATTATAAATAGCATATAAATTTATAAAATTAATCTTCTTGGATTAAAATCAAATAGTTTATTAGACTTGTCAATTATGTAAAATATCTAATTTTAAAACATTTCTTTTATTTTACAGCATTCTCAATTTAATTTTTAAAATATTGAAGCATTGTTAGATTTCCATAACTGTTTCATTAAGTCTCTCTGGTTATGTATAAATTGAATAATTTAGGTTAACACATAGGAGGATTTTATTTTGCCTATTTTAAAAAGTTAGGTATGCTTCTAGATTTAGACTGGAAGTGGTGAAATGCTTTCCATATTAATCATTAGTAATAAATTCAATTTTAATTTAATAAATTTATGATTTTTTATTTAAGATTTTGCAAATTTAATTCTTGAATATTTCTTAGCTACTTAGTTCATGAAAGTTCAATTAACTTTAAAAAATGATCTATAAAAAAAGAGGTAAAATGAAAGTTTATTTTAATATTAATTAGAGTTATTTAATGTATTATTTGAGAACCAATTAAAGAATCATAAAATAAAAACAATTAAATTCATTAAATTTTGAATAGATTTGTAATTATTTGGTAAAAAATATGTTGCATTCTCACGATTAATTTGCTGAAATTCACTAATGGAAAATCAAATCCAAGTATTTATTAAATGAGGTTTGCACTTACATTGGTTGTCTAATGAAAGTCAAAAGAATCTAATATATTATAGTATTTTAAAATCATTATTTGTATTGCATATTTTTAGTTAAGAACTTTACATTCAATCAACAAATAGTTCAGAAACGTACTAATAACAAAATAATGTTATATATTTATAAAACAAACTTATCACAGATCGACATGAGAATATTTCCAGAATATCGATAAAAATATTTGTTTTTCTTTTGTAAAAATTTATTTTTTATTAAATAAAAATTGGACTTCTCTTTTGAGATTGCAAGCGAGATTTAGATTGAGAAAATCTTCCCAACTTATATCAAAATTTAAAAACGTCTTTTAAGTAATTAAAATATGCAATAATATTAAAAATCCATTAAATCTTAACATGCTTAATAAATAATTTTTATATAAACTTTGAACATAATACAGCAGCCTTTAGTAATAACTGAGTTAAAAATAAGTAACCCCATGATACTTCTTATGACTGATAAAGTATTTTAACATAACCAAAACCTAACAATAAAATCTATCAGTATTTAAAAATATTTTTAAATATTTTACATAAACTAGAAATATATTTTATAAAGTATTGATCAAAAAGATTCAACCTTGATGAAGGAACTGTCCAAAAAGACTAGCAATTTTTTGTTAAAGTATACGGGAAAATATCACACAAATAGTTTAAGAATAGAATCTTATATTTATTTTTTTTATTTTATTATGTAAATCACTTCAGACTGATCTTCCTTAATTCTTGTACTGAAATATTTTGTTATAAATTTTTTTGCACGAAGTGTTGATAAAGAACAGCAATAAATTTTCATAATTATATGTGAATGGTGCCCTCCTAACATTATAATAATATTATATCCAAATTTATTTATAATACTCTTAAATAGACATTTTATTTATACATTTGATGTTCTGAGAAATCTATAAGAAATCAAATTTAAACTTCCAAGATAATTAAACATGTTTGAAACTAAGTTTTTCACACGAACCTGTTGTGAAGTTCTTGATTTAATAGAAGATGAGCATAAAATAAATTTGAAACTTCATATGTTATCATTTTCTTGGGCATCCGTTTGCAATTAAGTCTTGAGCAAAATGATATAAAATTGGTTAATATTTTAAATCAAATATTAAAATGAGAACAAAGAGTATTCAGAATTTAAACCATAAAATATATCAGAAACTTTTAAGGTTGAATTATTGAAAATAATTGAATTGACATGAATGATTTTTAAAAATATAAGCAAAATTATTAGAATTGGCTTCTAATTTGTTTAAATTGTATGGTAAAAATACAAATTTAAAATTAAGAATAAAAATGTTAATGTTTAAATCATATGCTAGTTTTCTTGTTTTACTTTACTATGAAATCTAATTGTCAACTAACTTTATAATTGACTAAATAGATCGTTTAAATGTTATATACTTTGATTAATCAATATTAAAAACAGATTATTAACAAAACTTTCTTAAAATTGTGAAAATTATTTGTCAAATAATGGAACTTTATATATTATTCTATCTTAAAAAACAGCATTTACAAGAGAAATAGTCTAAAGGAAGTATCAAGATTTAACACTATTTATAAAAATCAGATATTAATTTTTTTCCCAAATATTTATGAGAATTTATTTTTAACATAGTATAAATACAGATTAATTATCCCCAAAAAATAATGTTATATTTATATCATTAAAAAAACTTTTTAAACCCCTAAAGAGTTTTGAATCTGCATATAATCTTTGGAGAGATTATAATTATATCACATTTTTTTAAATATTAAGAAGAGACAAATGCGAAAGAACTAGATGCTTTCTAAATTATTCAATAACTTGCTGAAGGTCTGTACTCTGATTCTAAACAGAATTTTATGTCCTACTAGTCTTTTAAATTAAATAATAAATATGTAAAAAAATAATTAATTATCAAAGTTAAATGTCTTTAACATTCATAGCCCCTAGCCTTAAAATTGAATAATATTATTAATTTTTAATGTTTAATCTAATTAAAATTCAAAATATTAACAAAACTGAAATAATGAATGCTTTGGAATTTATTTTATGAATCAATTCTGATTTTTTTATTCTAAAGAAATAAAGGATTTAAATTTATTCGATGTAACTTTACTTCACTATAATAGTAAAAGTTTAAAATCCTTTAATAAACACTTATTTTATATAGAGCTCAAAGAATAATTTATAATAGAAAATTCTAAAAATATGCAACGTTATAAGTTTGATTAATGAATAACTTGATCATTTGTATCATTGGGAGTCGCTCTTATGTTTGTATTAATGCTAAATTATTCAAATCAATTCTTAATTGACTTTAATAGCTCATTTTTTTTTAAAAAATTATGAGACATGAAACATTTAATATAAACTTATTGGTTCAGGTATCACCATCACCCCTGCCCCATATTTATTTGGAATAGCTTTCGAAATTTTGATAGATTTACATAAACTTAATATTATTAATTTAAGAGTTTCCGCAATAATTGAATGTAAAAAAATTTAGTAAATACACAAAATCATAATTATTTGTTAAATAAATCTAAAATTAATAAATGAGTAAATAGTTAAATATATCATAATATACTTTAAATTCTTTAAAATAATGCTAATATTATTCATTATTAAAAGCTTAAATCTTAAATTAAAGCATAAAAATGACAAAAAAATATTTATTTTGGGTGTTGTAGTCTATTGCGAACTGTAGTAAAATTTTCAATTTTATTTGAGTGCTAGCGTTATATTTATAAAGCAGGTCTT
>ARYC01025668.1:0-50915 GCA_000711775.1 Oxytricha trifallax
GCTCTAGAATCAATTTCCCTCAAGGATTTGTGAGTGAAACTGTTGCCTAAAATAGTATACTTAAAACTAAGCTGTTTTAGCTTCGTAGTTCATGAATAAATTAATACGTGAAGTTTTTATAACTTTTAAATTACTTGCTTAACTTACTCTTAAATAACTACCTTTATTTACTTTAGAATTTACTTTCCCCTCTCATTTCTATAGAACATGCTATCAATGCATTTATATGATATAGATAAATTCTACTCTATAACCCAATAAATTATTCGAAGCATTTAAAGACTAACATCTTTTGGATTTTACTAAAATTCAATAAATTTTAAGACTAAATTAGATATAATGTATAAAGTTGAAATTAATCATTAAGCCAATAAGTAAAAATAAAAATAAGATAAGTAGTTTGTAAATTTAAATTAAAAAGATTTATGAGTTAATAATTAATTTAATGAGAAAGTAATAAAAATGGAAAAAGAGATAATTATTTTTATACGTTCATAAAGAACCAAGTTAGATAGTTTAAAGATAAATAAAATAAGGATTGAAAAATATAAGAAGGAGAATAAAATACTTGAAACTATTTTTATTTATTTTTAATTTAATATTATAATTAAAATAAACTCTAAGTCAGTTATCCAAAAGTTTTTCCATTAAAATTTTCAAGAATTTTAAATGTTTAGTTTTATTTTAGTATAAATTGAGAGAATTATAATTATTTTTTAGAATTAATAAGATTATCAAACACTTCTCCAGGGGAGAAATATTTTTATATAAATAAAAAATTACTATCCTTCGCCTTTTTAATTCTCAAGGAACTCTTCAGGACTTCACCGATTCACCTGCAGTATTTTTTGTAAATTAATTTTACTATTCTATCCAAACTCAAAGAGAATTCCTCTTTATTTATTCCAAAAATCAAAATTAAACAATTCGTTTAAAATGAAAGTATTTACTTTTTAATGGTTAATTCAACCAAATTCTATCCCTAGCTATGTTTTAATTAAAAACAAAAACTTTAAAGTTTAAAATGAAAAACTTGTTAAATTTAAATTCAAATATTATCAAATTTTGATAAGATAAAATAAAGAAAAATTAATCTGATTTATTTATCCATACTCGATTTAAAATTAAATCATCTAAACAAAATTTTGTTCTAAAAATAAAAAGAAAGTCTGTTTAGACAATTAATTCTAAATTCAATTCGAATTTTAGTAATCTTTGCTTAAAGAATTAAATTTACCTTAAAATCCGAATTTAGGATTAAACAATAAAAATTAATACCTCAAATAATATCCCTAGACCAATTAATTTGGTTATTTAATCTAGCTCAAATATTGAATATCAATATAAAATAAATCTGAAATTTTCAGAATAATATTACGTTGAATTAATTTTAGGAATTCTAGCCAATACTACTACAAGAACAAAAATATAATTATAGATTATATTCAATTTGAATATTAAAGAGCCAGAGAAAAGTCCCAAGATCAATCAAATTCTAACTATATAAATATAAATAACAATTAATTTTTAAAGTCTTAAATTTAATTCAAATCTTCTTCTTTATATTAAAACTAACTATATTATTGATTATTATTTAATGTAATTATTTATAAGTTCATAATAGTTGAAGCAAAAGCTTCAAAAATAATTAAATTCTAAATTAAACTATAGAAATTAATAATAATTTTTTAATTAAGCTTCGATTATAAGTAGAATTGAAGGGAAATTTTCTAATTATAAGTAATGAAATTAGTAATAATAAATTGTATTCACTGTATAAAGCAGTACTAATAAAGTTAATTTCTATATTAAAATTGAACTTATTGGCAAGTAAAATTAATTTATTTTCTATATTTTAATATAAATGTAAACTTACAGTATTTTAATATTGAGTTCCCCCCAAACCCCTTTTCAATCGAATTTTATTACTCAACTTGAGGAAGCTTATATTTTTGAACTTGCTTTTACTAAAATATATGAGAAGCTTAATTAATAATTTATGATTTAATAACATTTTTGTGTTGCTTTAAGATAAAATATGTAAAGTTTAAGAGTTCTCGCTTGATAATTATAATTATCCTTAATTTTAATTATAAATTTTGAATTATCACTCAAACTTACCTTCTTATAAATCCCTAATCATTCGCTTTGATTTTCATTTTTATCTTAAATTTAACTCTGCTCTATTTAAATTAATAATACTTAATTCCAATGTAAGCAAAATTGCTTTAAAAATTTAGAAAATTGGATTGAAATTAGATTTTATTAGATAATACTTTTAGTATAAAAATTAAATTTATTAAATTAAGCTGTATAAATAGTAGTATTATAAATGGCTACTTTATACTTACATTTATAATTTTACTTTGACTTCTAAATTTCAATTAAAGTACCTATAAATAATTATATATTACATTTGCTTTTGAAATTAAATTAATATGGTATAATCTACATTCTGTTAGAAATCTAGTATAAATGTAGCATTGAAATTAATCTTAAATTTACTACTGTATAGTAATCATAGAAAGTCTGTAGCCTAATTTTACATTAACTTTTTCCCTATAATTTTTGTTAACAAATCTCTTTATCACTATGATTTGTTACTTTGTATTTTACACTTCTCGTAATTTATACTGCATGATATTATTAATAATACTCTTAAATTAAAAATGCATAGTTTCTTGAATGTAAAATGCTAATATTTCGCAAAATAGTATATTGAATTGAATTAGATTAAATTTAGTTCTTATAAAAAATGTCACTTAAAGAATATCGCCAAATAATTGCACTTTTATAGAGTGCATAGTTAGCAAAAGTTAATACTGAATAATATAATATTTCCTTGGATTTTTTGCTTGTGTCAATTATATATAGTGTATATAAGCACTCTACAAAGAGTGTAAGTGTAATTATCTTCAATTAATTTAATTTACCATGTATAAATAGTGCTCAAATAGCTTAGCTATATTGCTATTCCAATGTAACAAACATCAGAGAGTAAAATTAGCGCAACTTTTAAGAGAAAAAATATTTAAAAAATGCACTTACTTAATTTCCATTACACGGATCAATAGAACGTGAGTTACTCTTCAAAATGCACACAAAGCGCAGAGAAGTTAGTAGAGTGTGTAAAAGTTGCGTGGCTAAAAAAGAAAGTGCGATAGCCATTGCAATTTTATCACTTTTTGATTTCCATATTAAGTTTAATTATTAAAGTAGTAATTATTAATTAATAAAAATCAAACTTAATTCAAATGTGGAGGTAAAACCGCATCACCCCACAAACAGTGTTGAACGGTAAAACTTTATAACTAATCGGTCAATAGGGTACAAACCCCATATATTCTTGATCAGCATCTCAAACTCTATAAGACTGGTAAGTATGGCCTCAAAATAAAATCTTGAATTTTTCCCCATCTTCACCGTACTTCAATTCTCTAGATCGGCTCCCTCAAATTAAGTTAAAATCTGTCCTTTTAAATTTCGTTATTTATCGATATATTTAAAACTTTTTATCAACTTATAAATTCTATGTGTACATACGTATTGGGGTTTAAGTAGATAGAAGAGTAGTAGCAATATTTTGAAATCAAATTCTAAAGGGGAAAAGTTTGAAATATTGAAATATAGAATCAAGGGTTTGGGGAGAGTACTACCTGTGCTAGCATTAATTTTTTTAGCAATAGAGATAGACAAATTCTTAGACCAGAGAGGAAATGGGAACTGCAGGAGGTACTCAAGATATCAGAAGACCTACTCATAATACTGCTGCAGGAAATAGAATTTAAGGTGACATTAAACGTAGAATGGCAAGTCCATAACCTAACGAAACTTTCCAACCTGCTATCTCCAAGAAGTCTAAGGAAATATTACATAATTTCTTAATTAAATTATATTTAATTGTATCCCCAAAAATATGATAGGTTTTATGTATCCAGTTTATTGTGCTAATCCATAATTGTTAAGAAATAATTTCATTATTTTACAATGGCTGAGAGATAACGTTAAGGTTAGAAGATTGAAGATCATCTATTGATGGAAGGCAAGAAAACTCAAGAGAAGCAAGCCAGAAGAATCTAAGAAGATAAAAACCAATAAAAACAAAAAGTTACCAATAATCAAAGTGAGAAGTATATCGTTGCTAAGTTCAACAGAGAATTCGATCATTTGGTTCAAGAGATGTTTAGTGATATGCAGCATATTTTTAAACATTTGATATATTAAGATCTCAAAAAGAATTCATTTTTATTTTCTTAATAAATATAGAGCATAACAGTGCTAGTTAAGTTGCAAATCTTTTTTAAATTTCCATTCTAAGTTACTTAAAACAAGTTCTTAACACTCAATAAGAACTATAATTAAAAATAACGTGATATAAATTTTATAGTTGCTAACGATGACTAAGAAGAAGGTTAAACTGATAAGAAGCCAGATCCAAAGAAGAAAACCATTAACTATTTAAGACTCAAGGAGCTACTTATTTTACTTGGTATGATAAACGAGACAGCAGCCAACACAGATTCAAATGAGCGTGCCTTGCTCTATGAACTATGGAAGTTGCTCGAAGGTGAACAAAAAGAGGAAATTGCTCTTAATGATGTAAAATTAGTTATTATGGCTATTCTTAGAATGACTACTGATAATAAACGTATTGGAGAGGATAATACATTAAAGAAATGCTCAAAAGGAAAGAAATTACTCTATTTATAATGTAGATTTATAGTAAATGTTAGAAAGCAATCTCAATAAGAGAAGGAAGACCCACATAATTTTGGGTTTTACAATGATAATGAACAATTCTGTCTTAGATAAGAAGATATCCCTAAAATCTAAAAAATGTACAATATTTTCTACTTGAATAGACTATAACATCTGGGAAAGCTATTAGAGTACTCGAAATAGCAAAAAGCAAGTGTTCACTTAAATAATTATAAATAAAATAAAATTATACTCTAGCTTTTTTAAAAATACATTCATTTTAGAAAAGGATATTCATATAATCAATATATGAATTTAATGATCATTCTCTAAAATTAATAAAAACAGCATTTAATATAGATTGAAGAATTCAATTACAAACCCCAATTGAACTCCAATTCAACTCACATTGCAGAGAATTATCGCAAAAAAGTGGCAGAATAGATAAAAGAAGATAAGATTTCTACTTTTGAGTGGTTGGCAGCTGCAAACACCAAGTAAGCATGGAGAGACTAAGCCAAGTAAATCCTGTAGGACGAGGAGCTAAAGGAGTGTACTTTCAAGCCATAGTTGATTGCTCATTCTGATAAAGCTTTAAAAAAAAATATATTTAATTTATTATAATCATAAGGAAGGGATTGAGTATTATAAAAATTAAATGGGAAAGATTAAAAAAATCTAATTATATATATATTGAATATATAGCTCATTTAGATTCTTCCAAGAGTACATTACAATTAGCCCAAAATCATAGATTATAATAAATACTTATCTATACTTTATATATATTATAATTGTAAAAATATAAAGCTTTCATTTTATTATTAATCAAACCGCTGATAGCAAAAACCAACCAGGCGCTCCACAAAAATTTGAAATATTATTTTCTTAGTAAATACAGAGTAAATCTTTTTATTCCAAAAATCTTTCAAATATTTCTATATTATTTAGAATTATTTATTGAAATTTGAGCAGCTCTATGCTCTGGCTAAGCATCAGAAAGTAAAGCAAGATAAATCAAAGCAAGATTACGAATTCGAGAGAAATCAGTAAGAATGTACTTTCCAACCTAAAATGGTCTCCAAGACTTCCAATCTTAATGATGTCAGCGCTATGAATTTAAAAATATAATTATCGTTGTGTTCCCTATTTAAAATAGACTAATTTTTGGAGTATTTAGTAATTTGAATGCCCCAGGAGTCTCAAATGACAAACACGTTCAGAAGTAAATCGATAGAATGAACAAAGCAAGAGAAGAAAAAGAAAGAGTTAAGATGTTCACTGAGAGAGGTGCTATGCCACCAATCAAGCAACCAAGCGACAACATGATTATTTACAAATAAACTTTTTAGAAACCTTATTTGATTCTCTACAAATTACTTAATATAAATGAATGTTAGTACCATTTCAGCTACTAGCAAGAGACCAGGCACATCCTCACACACTGCAAATAACAATAACTTGTAGAATCGACGATCCCCATATAACCCCCAGAGCCAAGGAAACTCAGCCAATCAACAAAACAGAAAAGTGTAGCATTAAGAAGGCAGTGGCCACCACTTAGATGTCAATGCTTAAAACTCTATCTTCAACAATAACAATCTTAAATATAAATATTCTCTAATTATATAGTACTGGGTATGTTTATATAAAAATAGAAAATAACTAAGTGAATTCTTATAATATAATATTGTTTAATTACTATAGTGAATATGCACTCCCCAGATAAAGATTGTAAGTAAAATATTATATTAAATCTAGATATCGATATAGCATTGAACATCGATACCAGATATCAGAAAGGTCATGACGATGAGGAAGATCATCATATGAGTCCAAACTCACAGAACAAATTTATCAATTTACTATAAGTAAATTTTTCCTTGTTAATATATTTATTTTTTATATTAATAATAAGGAACAGAACAACATAATGATAGAGGGAGGAGTAGACATGAGAGACAGCGCTTAGAAGAGCACTACCAGCGATAAAACACCCTTATTATTTGTTGATGTGAACCTAGGTGGAGAAGCATCTGAGAGAATTCAATAATCATTTATTTTATTCTATATATAATTATATGTTTATATATTTATACTGATTGTGGTCTTTGAAGGGGATAAACCTTTATTATTAAATTTGACTTATAATTTATTTTACTTTTTGAAATATTTATTATATATTCCTCTTAATTTAAAAACAAATTTATTGAATTATTTAAACAAGTTTACTGCCAGAGATTTGGCTTTGAAATTCTGCGAGGAGCACAACTTAGATGAGGACACCCTGGAAAAGTTGGAGGAATTATTGCAGTCATAAATCTCAAGTGTTCTCACTAAAATTGATGAAGAGGAACAAGAAAGTAATGTATAATTTATATAACTTGTTGTGAAATTATTGTCAATATTTGTACTTAAAATTTTCACATCAAATCCAATTGTTAAATACATAAAACTAAATTATTTAATTAAGCATGATTTTTCCCATAAATGTTAACAATATTTTATAATGTATATTCATAGAATGATCATGACAACTAATACGAATGAAAAATGACTACTTAAAATTGCTAAATATTAGAGAAGACTATATAGAAGTTTAATAAATATATTGCTTGTGAATTACTGATAAATTTGTTTTTAAATTTTCAACAATAAAATTAGTTTTTTAAGTAAAAAATTACTATAAGAATTCTAGAATTAATAAGTGAAATAATTTTTATGCGAAAGAAGATAACAAAGAGAAACTTTAATAATCTTATAATTATAATAGGGGATTGATAAAATCAATCCTATTAAATTTTTAATTTAAATAATATTAAATTAAAATACCAGTGCAAATTATACTCCCCCCCTATAATTAATTAATTTAATAGATATTAAAATAATGCAGTCGAGAATTAAAGAACAAGAAGACAACATATTTTCTCAAAATTCTACTCCCCCAGTAGTCGTAGTAGTTTCCCAACCATAGTTTGAGCCCTTCACCAGACCAAAAACACAGCATGAGAAAGCTATTTCACTCTTTGTAAGTGTATAAAAATAGAAATAATCTAGATTTTCTGTTTCTTTTTATGCAAATATATAGTAGTTTGGCATAGTTTTTATGCTAAAAAAGCAACAAAAATTTTACAATATTTGTACTTAACTTTTCTTTAATTTAATAGTAACAATTCACAGAGACACTTCAAGCCTTTAAGAATAAAAAGCAAAGTTTCATAATGATTTTTGTATTTTTATTTCAATTAAGAAATAAAAATAAATTACTGGTAGGTTTTGAATTTTAATTATGAAACATAATTATAATTAAATAAACAAAAGTGAGAGGCCAAACGAGTAAAAGAAAGCAACACAAATTATAATGTAGAACATCAATCACTTTTCTGTAGGCTCCATTCGATATGAAGTAGATCCAATTGATAACTCAAAACTTCTTTAATTATTAAATTTTATTTTACTATTTAATTGAGAAGTTTAAACTGTTTATACCTTAAAAATTGCATATAGTATTTTATATATTTTACTAACTTCAGAAGCAATATGTGCCCATGTTCCCGCATTTATACAAACCAGATGGCTTTTCAAGAGAAATCATTGAGGATGTGATATTCTAATTCAAAGTAAACAAGTAAGTATAGCAACTAATCAAACAATGAAATGTGAAAGTTCAACACAGTTTGTATATAGCATAAAAAACGTTGCCAAATAGTACAACAAAAATTCTTTGCAATGAAGAAGAAATATAGATTGTTAATATTCCATTATAGGGATAAGAGTAAAACCATAGAGGGAGACAAAGTTGTCTATAATAACATTTAGATTCTATTCAAGACTAAAAATAGTTAAAATACTTATTATGAGAAGTACAGCTTAGATATCATGTTCGATATTGCTTTAAAATGGGAAAAATAGTGATAATATTTATTATCTTTTTAAATGTCAAAAACAAGGAAAATTTAGCAATAACGTGCAAAAGTTCGCTTGCTATGAGATAGATAATGAAACTTCTAGAATTTTTATAGTACTTAGGAGACCATGCCTTGTATTAAAAAATTTTCCAACCAACAACTCAAAGAAGCCATACTCCTTCTAAGAAATCAACTCTCCCTTTTCTTTTTAGAGTAAGGAAAAATAAATGTTCATGAACTATTGGAACTTGAAGCAAGTCATTATGCTTGAGGGCACGCTGGACTTTTAAAAGAATTATTAAGATTTGCTCACGGATTTACAAAACTTAGAC
Organism: Oxytricha trifallax; assembly: GCA_000711775.1. Lineage (NCBI taxonomy): Eukaryota > Ciliophora > Spirotrichea > Sporadotrichida > Oxytrichidae > Oxytricha > Oxytricha trifallax. Next base: position 8,939 of record ARYC01025668.1, read on the forward strand.
ATGATACCAAATATCGACTTTAGATATGGTTATGACAATGAAGTTGAAAGGGAAACTCAACTTGCTTAATGCTCAATCTAAGTGTTCATCAAAATTATTTAAAATTAATCATTATTTTGTTTCTGATTATTTTATTTTTTTAAAATGACATCAAATAACTTACATTTACCTTTAGATAAATGCATCTTTTTAATGTAATCCACAATAATTTAATTTTGAGTTAAATGACGAAGAAATTTAGAAAACACATACAGATCTGATGGATAGAAACGAAGCATTTTATTCACTTCTGAACCAATTTATCATTCCATTGAGACTAAGTTTCCTTACACTCCTTTCTTAAAAGAAATGTTCTGTTTACAACGATGAGTTGATTGATTTCATGAAAGAGCTCATGTAAAAAGAGGTATAGACTGAATCTTAAAAGCCCATACTTCAAGCAAGTCAATCTCCAATGGAATTCGATTTCTACATTTAGGATGGAAATGATAGTGCTTAATTTTAAGTGAGGAGAGTCGTCTATCTCATAGATAAATTAGTAGGAGATATTAATGTCAGAGGAAGACCTAAGTATAACTCGAAGAAAAGGAGAAGTAGAACTTTGCTTGAGGCTTACAGATACCTAGAAAAGAATAGTGGGGAAATCACATTAGAAATTCAAAATGAGACTGAGAATGACAATGATCTCAGGTAACGTAGAATATACCAAACTCCAACATTAACACTATTCTTTGCAAATCAACGAGAGTAGACCAATAGAGTTATAAGACAGTTTAAAAAGTATAAGGACAACTTTTTCAGACTTGTTCTAGTTAATGACTAACTTCAAAAGTTCCATTTTGGAAGTATGAAGCAAAAGGAAATGCTTTAGCACATGAAAGATTTGATGAAGCAAGAACTCTATATTGGAGACTCCTTAGCATAAGTTTTAAATTATTCAAACTCTTAACTCAAAAATCATTCAGTTTGGATGGTATGTTCAACTTCGATTCACTTAATAAACATAGAATTGTATAAACATGACTATAATTTCTTTAACAATTCCAGAGATCTAACCAAATGCTATAATCTCAAGGCTAGGCACGTTCACTAACGAGGGTGGTAACTTAAAAATGTTTGCCAGAAGAGGTCAATGCTTCTCTACAACTAAGTATGTGACAAAACTAGATCCAGATTCGAATGTCGAAGTAATTGAAGATATAGAGAGACCTAAGAAAAATGATCCAGATCTTGCTTAAGCAGAGCCAGATTAAAGAGAGGGAAATTATGTTTTCACAGATGGTTGTGGTAACATTTCGGAATTATTAGCAAGTGAAATAGCCTAATCTCATTAGCTCATGAAATGTTTAGTAAAATTCAGTTTACATAAATCAATAGAATGCAAATATATTAAACTCTTCACTATTTTTATGTTCAGCTTTTTAAGTAAGAATAGGAGGAGTGAAAGGTGTTCTTATGCTAAAACCAGATTTAGATGGTAGAAAAGTTTAGCTGAGAAAAAGTTAAATAAAGTTTGCTTGTGAAAATTGGGGTCTAGAAGTCATTTACAAACATATTTTTAAAATTTATACATGTACATAGTATTTAATTAATAATATAATTAGATGCTCTACTTTCAGTTAGGGATATCTTAATAGATAAGTCATTCTTCTATTGAGTTGTTTGGGAGTAGATGATAATGTTTTCTTGAGCCATTTGCATACTGCTTTAGAAAATCTTAATAAAATTAATCTAGGCGAAATAAAAGAACTCAAATGAACTAATTAAAACAATAAAAGATATTATAAAATTTATTGATAAGCTTATCCCCCTAAATTTTTTTCATTTATACATTATTACTTAGTTTATTTCTCATGTTTTATGATATAAGTTTAAACTTAAATATTTATCAAATTAAAATCTTAATGTTGAAAAGGTGATTAAGAATCTTTACAGTAGATCCACAGTTTTTATGACTAGTAAATCCAAAAATAGAAAGGATGAAAATGAAAACAAATCTAAGGCTAATGAAATGAAAAATGAGCTAGACGTATTCTTTGGACCTAGCAAGATCTTCTCTCCTATTTTTAAGCATTGCTTCTAAAAAATATAGTCCCCCAATTAAACTCTCAGAATCATAATTTGGCATTAAACATTTTATTTTCATTGCTTAGCTTAGACTCTTAAGCAAATTGAATAAGTGAAGAAGGGACTACCTGAAGAAATGAGAACTAAAGATTTGCACCTTTCACCTAAGCAAGTTTTTTTCTTAGAAAACGAACCTATATTTGACTCAATTCTTAGCAACATGGTTTTAGGATTAGCTGTAAACTTGAAGAAGAAGGCTAGAATCAGAATTAAGAATTCATGCACACTTATTGGAGTCATTGATGAGACAGGAACTCTTGACGAGGGAGAGATCTAAACTTAATGATATAGAAGGTTTATAATAAGTCTATGGCATAGGTTTACTTGAAGATATAATCTTAATTTTGAATTAAAATATTTGTAAATGAACTTCTCAATTAATTTTAAACCGAGGTAGTTATGACTATGATTAGATACAAGAGAAGCTAGTAGACGAATATGATGAAATAGAAAATGCTGATGGAAAGAAATCCCGTTTAGCTGAAATAAATACATGGCTTGATTAGATCATTGAAGGGGATGTGATTGTTACAAAAAATCCATGTTCTCATCCTGGTGATATTAGAAAATTGAGAGCTGTCGGAGAGCATAGCACTTTTGAACACTTGACCAATTAAAAAAAACAAAAAATAAATAGAAGTATAATTAAATAAGACTATTCTGTTATGCTTTAGGTTTCTATTCGATTAAAGTGTTTTAAATCAGTCATCAAGATTACATTAACAAGGAATTAAAAATTTGAGTTTTAATGTGATAGTCTTTTCAAGCAAGGGTTGCAGACCAGAGCAACACAAAATGTCTGGTGGTGATCTTGATGGAGACGTCTATCTTTGTATGTGGGATGAAAGTTTAGTAAATGCCCTCTAAAAAATTGAAAAGCCTGCTGTCTACAAAAAATTCGAGGAGTCTATCAAGACAGATTCGCAAAAAGATACAATCGTAGATTACATGGCTGAGTATTTTGAGAAGGATAATTTGGGGCACTTAGCTCATTTGCATCTAGGATTAAGTGACCAGTTAGGAGTAGAGGGTCCCTATAACAAAGAATGTGTGGAACTATCATGGTATATCTCGATAGCAGTTGACTTTGCAAAGCATGGCAAGCATGTTGATAAAGACAAATACGAAATGATTGAGAAAAAATTAGACAGATGGCCTGACTACATGGAAAAGAATGATATTGGTAGAAAAACTGTAGAAAGTCCACTCATTTTAGGATAGCTTTACAGAGCGGTTGATTGCAAGAAGTATCTAAAAGGAAGCATGAATATTAAACCAATTAACTTAAAGTGTTTAATTTACTTATTTATGATTTTATTGTTTTATTTTTACCATATTCATGCTTCTTTTGATAGATCTTTTTGATGAAATTCAAATCCTGATTTATTATAATAGCTTTGACTTTATAGATTTAAACTTTTTATCCATAAATTTTTTATGTAAATAGGAAAAAATCTTTATGATCCTTAATAACTTAATTTAATAATGAAATATTTCTAAAAAATTAAATTAATTATTAGGATAAAATATACTATTTATTAATAATTAAAATGTTTATCATTCATTAAAAACTATCCTGGATAAAGTAATTTGAATCCCTAGAAGTTTATTCTTATTAGAGTTGAATTATTATTATTATTATTTAATGCTGCATGAAAATTAATACTGAAGCTTAAGCCAGCCGGATAGATAGACAAGATAGTTTCAAGCTTTGATTTTTGGGGTTAGAGTTGAATTTATAAAGTAGATTTTATGATTTTATTACAATTTTAAAGAGGTTTAAAATGTGGATCATAAAAGATCCATATGTCTCAATTATAGATTAAGTCCAATAATCATAAGACCGTATAGTTACACTAAATTTTCAAACAGAAGATTCCACAAGTACCTTGTAAATCATTCTATATTCATGCATTCTTATTAAAGTAGCTTATAATGATTTACTTGCATATACTGAAATAGTAGCTCCTCTTAATGAGAAATTAAGAGAATTAATGATCTAGTACAACATTGGCAATGAAGGAGAACTATATTGCACAAATTTAACTTTTTGTCTCTCTGATGATAAACTTCAAGAAGGAATTATTGGGGATGCAGGTATGCAAAAAGACGAGGACGCAGTCAATGCTCTAAACAATAAGATCAAGGAGTTTATTAAGATATTCAGAGATAAGTTTGATTATTTGCTTCAAAATAACGAGTGCACTAAGTTCGAACTTTCTCAAGCCATCTACTTTACTACTTACTACAATGTTTCTAACGAAGATATATTATAATTATACTCATTGATATTTATACAATACGATTCCTAGGTATTTTGGGGAATTCTTTTGTTAATATGACGGAAATAAAGATACTGCAGTGTACTCTCAAAATTTCTTCTTTAATGGAAGCGCTGAGGAGATTGAAGGGATGAAAGAATTCGTAGAGCATTGGCAAGAATATCAAGATAGGACAATACAAATAGTTTATATTTATGATTTAAAGAGATATAAATGTATTGAATTAATATTTACATTCCAACAAATATATTCTTCTTTGATTAAAAATAATAATTATAATTTTTTTAATTCTATTGAATGCCTGAGTAATATGAGGAGATTATTTAAAGACTGTAAGACTTCAACTACTATAAGAAATACATGAAGAAAGGCCTCATCAGCAGTTAAGAAAAATTGAAGAAATTATTGCAAATCAAGCAATTTTTCAGTGTCCCCTGGCTTGTATGCTATGAGAATTTACTGTCTCAAGGTGGATTAATTAATTGTTTTGCCTATATACTTATAAAATAACCAAAAATATTTTAAACTCAAATAATTAATTAATCATTTTTTTAATAAAAAGGTGGTATGGAAGAGGAGGATTAAAATGAGAGATCAGCATTTGAATGATAAATGCAAATGTGAAAGGATTCTTTTATTTAAAGCTAAAAAAGATTTAATCAGGGGAATTTAAGGACATAAACTTAAAGAATGGAAAATTATTAATTTCTTAAAACACAAAGTTAAAATAATCTATTATTACATATTATGGGATTATCTAATTTCACTTCTCATCTCAGCAATTTTTCCACTTTTTTATTACAAAGCCAAAATTAAATTTTAATTCTAATATTTAAACCGAATTATATTTGGAAAATTAATTATTCCTATAATATTTAGTTTGATAGTTTAATCCTCTACTTTTTAAGTCTTTGTGTTTATCTAGTCTAATTGATGATTTTATCTGGTTATTTCAGTTCCAATTGTCTAATTGACTGCTTTCATGCCTCTTATGTTTTTCAAAAGATCATCCAATTTGCTATCTACATTTACAAAAATAAAATTAGAAGAAAAAAACAAACATTCATACTTTTTCAATCAAAAGGGTATGTAATTATCTTAAGTGATATAAGAAATAATGGATTAATTTATTGTAAAATTTGGCTCTTTCTACTCTTCAAAACCCGAAGTACTGTTATTGGTCGAATTCTACGATAAACTCCCATTCATTTATATTTACTCTTACATTAAATTCTTTCCATTCTTCTATTATTCTTAGATTTACTGTTAAGATTGCTAAGCTTTTGTATTTTGAGATGAGTCAATTTTTTTAGGTTTATTTGGGTTAACTTTCTTGAATAAATTTTTAATGTAGCCCCAAGTCGTCATACCGGTTGCTATGTAATCTCCTTTCTTTAAGTTGTCACTCATATTGTGAAATAATAAATAAATAGCAATTAACTAATGTTTCAAAAATAAAAACGATTCGTAACATATCAATTGATTTTTCAATGTATTTAAGCTTCAACAATAATGTCTAAGTTCTAGTCGACTCTATTAAGAGTCTCTCCTTAATTTTGCAAATGCAGGGATGATTGCTAAAAATTGTCTAAAACCTAATGAGATGTCTAGAGACAATTATCTAATCTTTAAATTGAATCTTGATCTGATAAATACTGCTATGATTGATGAATTTAATTTTCTGGCTACACAGATGAATCCATTTTATTATTATTTACAGTCAGAAAAAATATTTTCAGATTAAATTTGTATTATTGATATAATTTATTAAATTCTGTGCCAATATCTGTTTGTACATTAATTATTAATAATGGCATATTTACTACATGCAGAGTGAAAATATGAAAACTTAAATAACAAAATTGTAAAAATTGCATAAATATAGAATATTTCTTAAATCTTTTTCACTTTATTCTTTGCTAATCTCTCATTATTCAGCTCCCCATCCCTTTGCATAGGATTTATTATCAAGATTCCAGGCATTTCTAATCATAATTTCAAAGTACTCATCGTTGTCGATGGAACAACTGATGTTATTGTAGTATTGTAGTAATGCATTAAAAATTGGGAAATTAATTTAAATCAAATTTAGTATAATTTAAATTCTTTGGAGTTATAGTCGGCCAATTTAAACGATCTTGGGCTCATTCAATATAGAATTAAAAATTAGCTGGCCTAGTTTATTGGCAGTACTATTCTATCGCATCCCTGGAGCGAGATAATTTGACTTTAATTTAAAACCTTTAAATTCAGTAAATTATACCTTCACATTAAAGTCAAATTATCTCGCAGCAGGGATGCGATAGAATAGTACCACCAATAAACTAGGCCAGCTAATTTTGAATTCTATTTTGAATGAGCCAAGATCGTTTAAATTGGCCGACTATAACTTTCAAGAATTTAAATTATAATAAATTTGATTTATATTAATTTCCCAATTTTGAATGCATTACTACAATATTCTATAAATTCAGCCAGAGTGATTGTTCTGTCTCTTGCACCAGGGTTCTATTGATAATAAGGTTAAATAATGAACTAAAAATGTGAAAATATTGAACTTACAGATAGAGAGTAGTGTTGCTCGAAAGTGTCGAGGAATTCATAGAGAACATCCTCCTCGCTCTTCTTGCCCATTTTAACATCTGGGTGCATTTTAGCGTTGTATCTTCCCTTCAAGTCTTCGATGTTTATGCATCCATTTCCATCTGCATCAAACTTTTTGAAAGCAAGAGTCACCATGTTATGTAAAAAATATTGATCTTTAATGAAACATTTGAGAAATACAGCTTTTTTTATAAATTTAGCGCATTGTATTCCCAAATCAACAATCAATAAACTGCAAATTTTAATAAAGTAAAATGTTTCTTCTTCTATCATTCATCTTGCCAACGATAGTTCTCAAGAACTCATCATAGTTGATTTCTCCATTTCCATCTCTATCAAAGATCTTGAAAATGGAGTTGACCTCATCCTAATCTTGAGTGATGCGATAGTCTCTCATGGCTTTAGTGAATTCTTGGCGATCTAATGTCTTTGATTCATTGTCATCCATAATCTTAAAAACTCTCTTGATATTACTAAAAAAGCATTGTGAAAGAACAATTTCTTCAAAAACTTATAGGGTAAATGTGTCTAAAAATGTGTCAAAAAATCTACGATCTTACCCTGTTAAAATATATGTTAAATACTAAATCAGTATATACAATACCGTTGATGCCTCTGGCACCTCTAGAGATAATCTTCTCTCTCACGCTATTTAACAATGTCTTCTCAGTAGGTGCTTATTAGAAGTTTGGTTGATTGCTCTGGCCGAATTTTTGGGTTGTTGACATGTCTTGACTGGCTTGCACTCCACCAGCTTTGCCAACTTAGTTCCAGTTTTGCTGACCAGCTACGGGCATGGCAGAGTTTACTTGCTGTCTACCTGCTTGCTTCTTCTGGTATACTTAGTTTACTTCGTGCTTCATTGGAGTTTAATTTATATTATTTACAAATATGTTTAGATATTCTTTCTAAATGTCAGCCCACTATATAAGAATCCTTAATATTAAATGAATCCCTTTAATTAGTATTTTATTTATAACTTATATTTATATATTGGAGTGTTATCCTATTCTCCGAAAAGAGATCTGTGCATGTCATACTTCCATTGCTCTTTGCTGGTTTTTCCATATACAGCAGGTGTCTGACCAGCTGTCTTGATCAAACCAGCATTAGTATCAACCAAGTCTATTTTTACGAACAAAACTTTATAAGTTTCACCAATTAACTAAGAATTATTTACTTATTGATAATACTAAGTCCATGTTCCATACCCCTGACATGAAGATCTTGAACAAATTATCGTTGTCAATTACTGATGAGACGAACTGGTGATATTGTAAGAATTCATCTAGACTCACAGATTTGTCTGGCTTGAAGCTTTATGACACATTTTTAAAAAATATAATCAATAACACTTTATATAGTCTAATTAACAATCATCTATAAATTTAATAAATATTAAGATTATACCTTAAATTAATAAATGTAGCCTTAAATATATCTTTAAATAAAAATAAGTAAAAGTAAATAATTGATGATTGTGATGGGTGGAGAAGAGATCAAAGAATTCATATCTGCATTCCTCTGCTGTCTTGCTACCGTTTGTTACATCTGGGTGTCTGCTTGGGTCAAACTTGAATTTCACTTCATCTACCTCTAAAATGCCATTTCCGTTTTCATCATTAATTTTCTTATAAAACAATGATTGAGAAGAATTTATATGAATGTTGTTAATTTTATTCAAAAATTTCAAATAATATAAGCATTTTCATCTAATTTTTAATATGCTTATTTGACTAAATGAGTTCTATATTCAGAGAGGGTTCCCAATAATGCATCCATAAATTCTTCAAAGTTAATGGTACCGTCTTTGTTTGTATCGAAAATGCCAAATGTAATTGTTTAATTAATTTGAAATTCTATTTTGCACATAAACATAACCCTTCCTTAACATTTCCCAACAATAGTTCAGATCTTTAACCTTATAAATTTATTTATAATTAATAGCGATTATAAATTAGATTTAAACTTTGCCAAATATTTGCTCAGTCTCTTCTTGGTTGCAGCCAACTTTATAGTCTTCAAGTGCCTTCTTGAATTCTTGGAAGTCAAGTGCTCCACTCTCATCAGAGTCCATGATTTTGAATTGACGTTTCAAGCCAATCAGACCCTTAACACCACGCTTGAAGATCTTTTCCTTGAATCTACCGAGATTATATTCGTTCTGCTTTTGTTAGGCCATTCAATTAATTGAAAATATATAAGACTTTCCAAATCATTAATAAAAATAAGACTCCATATTAAAAAAATGTAATGACTAATAATTATAGATTGTGGCAAGTGGCTTGGGGTGTTAGATTTTTTATTGAGTATTTGAGATGTGGTTTCCATATTGAGAATTAATATTGCTCACAAATGGATTGTTTCCACTTTCTTAACCTGTGATGATTTTATAGTCTCTTTGACCTTCACTGATAACATTAAGAGTTTAATTTTCCTTTTACTAATTACTATAAGGTTATTAGGGTTTAGTAATAATTTTTGTAGTAAATTTAAATGATATGCTTTAGGTTGCCAAGACTTTATCTTAAGGGACTACCTTGTTTCTGGTAGTATTGGGCTTGAGTATTACCTAAAGTGAAGTCTGATGATACCATACCAGATCTAATAGTTGCCTGGCCAGTTGGGTCATCATTTTTACGTTGATATGAACCACCTTTAGGTTGACCTGTATAAAGTTACAATTTAATTGAAGGATTAATATGGTCTCTAAGTACGAACATTAAAATTCAATGAACCTGTTTGTGGTCTTCTAGTGGCATTGCTATCTTCGTTTGCCCAACTCTTTCCATATTGCTGGTATTGAGCAGCATCTCCAGAGAGGTTCCAAGCTGAGTTCATCATTGCCTGGAAGTACATGTCGTCATCAATGCTGGCTGAGACATTAGAGTAGTACTCGATAAATTCATCAAGGGTAACTCTGAAATCTCTCTCGTTTTCGTTCATAATGTTGTGGTGAGTCTCGAATGTCTCTAAGAATTCTCCGAGAACTGATCATTTATTAGTATAACTTTCATAATTGTGAGAAAAAATTTCAATTTAGATAATTGCTAAAAAAATATGCTATAAACTTATTCCTCAGTCTTTCTTCCCTCAATAACAGCTGGGTGTTTCTTGCCATTATAAACGCCAACGAGGTCTTGCACTTCTACGACTCCACTGCCATCTCTATCCAGCTTTTTGAATGCTCTCTCGACCAAGCTTCTTCTGTAATCGTTGAGGTCACCTCTTATAATTCTCAGGAACTCGTCATATTAAATGGTGCCATCGCGGTTGATATCGAAAGCGCTAAAGAGGGTGCCAACGTCCTCTTGCGCAACTTCGGCCTTGAATTCTCTCACTGCCTTTTGGAATTCTTAGAGGGAGAGGGACTTTGAGCCGTCGTCATCTATGTTCTTAAAAACTCTCTGGAGACCAATAATGCCACGGGCGCCACGTTGAAGAACCTTTTTGCGGAAAATATCTACTAATTACTTTGCTCTAATAAAAGATATATTTATAAACAGATTTAACAACAATTAAAATAAAAATAAAATAAAATTTTATTCATGACATTAAAATATAGCATAGCCTAATTATTGTCAATTTATATCTTAACTAAATATTTTAATTGATTGGTGTGATAAGAAACAGATATAAATTTGTATAAAATGTAAAGTAAACTTACTATGGAGAGTTAGCAACTGGTTGTCTCTTCATTTATTGACCCTTAAGACCTTGGCTTTCATCTGCGAATACAATGGCACTGAACTCCTTATAGTCTAGAGATCCACTTCTATCTGAATCGTATAGTCTGAATAAAGGTTCCATCTCTTGAATTGAATAGAAAATTTTTCAATTGTAAAAATATATATAAAAGATTTCCTAAATATCATCAATGAAAAATAGGAATTCATGAGTACACTTATTTTTTTTAAAAAAAAAGATTTATAAATTTAAGCATTACAAATTATAAATTAATTTTAAATAAAAAGTTGAATAGTACAATCCAATTTTCTCCATTGCTTTTACAAAATCTTAGAGTGAGACACTACCCTTATCATAGATGTCGAAGTACTTAAACATCTTAATGAGGCAAGCTTCCTCGGTGAGTTTGTGATTTGATTTTTGCAATAGCTTTTCCTTAAGTTCTTTCTCGAATCTAAACACAATTGTTTGTATTTTATTATATATTAACTTTATTTTTCTTAAAAAATGGGACGGAAAATTCCATAAATTATTATCAGTTTGGCAATATCAAAGCAATTTTTAAAATATATTTTTAAAAGTTAAAATTAATTTAAATTGTTAATACTCATAGTAAATAGATTAATTTGAAGATACTAACCTTAATCTGAAACCTGATGTAGCCATTTTATAAGTTGTGATATCTTAAAATATAGATTTATTAGAATTTTATTATTGCTCGTTAATTTTATTTCTAAATTAAAGCAATCGCCCATACAATTAACACTTTGTTCAAAAGAACAAAGTGTCAATTGATATTTAATAATAGGTTGATTTAATATAAAAATTTAAATGTTATAAAGTAGATTTAATGTTTTTGAAGTTTTGAATTTCAATTAGAATGTTAAATTTGAGATGTACAAAGCAATAAAAATAAATAGTGTCAAGAATTTATTAAGAATCCTAAAAATCAGGTAATAAATTGCATAAATAATTTTATAAGTAGATTTGTACATTTTACTGTGAATTCTAGGAAATTTAAATAATAAAACTTGTGATCGTCTTATCTCAAATTTCTATCATAAAAATTTATAAATTTTTTTCATTAATTTTATAAGCTATATTACTGAATTTAATGCAATAATTCTGAATATGCTCTTTATTTAATCATGATATTTATGATATGATTGACATAGATAAATATTAAAATGAATATATTAAATTTGCTGATTGATAAAAAATATTTTAATTTGATAGAATCTTTTGTATATTAAATTAATCAATTCTGAAACCTTTGTATAAGTTTTAAATTTGCTATTTAAATTAACTTTAACATCTATAATTTATATTCAAAGCTCAATTAAAACGTGCAAGCATAAAACTATTTATAATTAATATTTTTAAAAAATTAAGTTATTCATTATCCAAAACCTTTTAAATAAAAATATTTAATGAGTATTATTCATGAAAAAATATGTTAATATTTTTTATTAACTACTTTTTTAGTACCTTGACTGCCAAAAATGGAACAATTTGAAGAATTAATAAATAATGATGATGGAAATATTTTCAGATTTATTTCTAAAATCTAACTCTTAGTTATATCCTCTCTTTAAACTACATTTCAATCAATGAATTTTTAAATTAGTTCAATTATTCGTTTTAAAATTTTATATAAATTTGTTATAAGCATTTTTTAAAAAAATATAATTGACCAAAAAATTATAAGTTAGTAGACTTCTTAAATAAAAATAGAGGATTTTATCTTAATATAAACTTTTATATAAAGTCAAATTATACAAATGATTAATAATTTATATTAATTTATATAATTTTCTTAGTTATTTTTGGTAATTTAATCAATGAAAGAGACATTCGTGATAGATTCTCGTATAGAAGATAGTGGCGACTCGTCGATGCTGCTCTCTGATAAAGTGCTAACAGTGCTTATTCAGTTGTTCTCGAACATTTTCTCACTGCCTATCATATTCCTGTTGGTCTTTCTGTTCGGACAGGTCACAAGCTACTATCAAGCTAAGAGGACTAAGTTCTATTATCAACCTACCAATAAACTCTAAAAAGTTATAATGTCTATTATAAATAAATATAGAATAACTTTCATAAATAATATAAATAAACTCTACTAGGAAATGATGAAAAACAGCAAATTAACTCAAATGGTAAGTGATTGAATATTTCTAGAAAATGTATTCAGGATGTAAACTTTCTTATACTTATAATATTATAAAGTGAGTAATATAAATGCACAATTAATGATGTAATTTAAAAGTACTGACGACATTACTTTTCATGTACATCATTTTTTACATAAATATTCAAGAAAGTAAATTTGTAAATTCTCTAAACAAACAAATTCTTGACTGTTATCTATTGATTTTCTCATATATTTGAATTATACTATCTACAAACTCTACGATAAAAATAGACGTTTTTTGCCTACCCTCATCAAAAGCAAAGTATTTTTTTCGGTTTTTACTAAGTTAATTTAGTCCCATACTTCTTTTAGGATTAAATAGACTTAGTGAGCAATATATTATTTTTTTCACACGTAATGAAACCACTAACTCTTTCTGAAACATCATCAAGATATCATTGCTATTTAGATTCAATTCATTATAGCGATATATAAAATTAAATGAAACTTCTTATTTAACATTAAAACGATAAAAACAGTCAAAATATTAATCCATTTTGTTCATGGCATAATCTCTGATCATAAATATAGTTTGCCATTTTTCACTATAGTTCATTAAATTAAATTATAATTTGTTTTATAGAGATATAGACCTTGGACTTTTGCTTTCAATGCTCATTGGTAAGCTTTTCTCTTTCCAGCTGTTGAAATGGCTCATTAATATTTGAACAAGCAGAAGTTAAAGAATGAGGTTTTTACTCTATTATTTTGTTTTAATATAAACAAATTCAAGAAGATCTATAATTGTATGGTTTTTTTATGGTAAAATTTAGAGATAAATGTTCCCTCTATCAGATGGGGGATGTATTATGCTAGATTGGTACTTGAATCCAGCAGTCCCAACTCCTGATTTATCATCACCTAGTTTTAAGAAAACTCATGAATCTCAATAACCTAGGGCTCATACCACTATGGGATACCTGGCCTAGAGGGATTCATGGATGACCCAGAGCACTGCTATGACCAGTAGCAATAGTTTGCATAAAATTTAAAGATTTTACAGTATTATAACATAATTCATTGTGATTCTAATAAATTCCATAAGTGACTCACCTGATAAACTTAAATAATAGTGGCTTCACAAGCCAGTCTTCACAAAAACTATGCTTCTAAATGTATGACTAGCAGGATGATCAGCAGATAGACGAGCAATACATCAGAGTAAATCCCTTGATAATAATAGTGCCTGGTTTGACCGGAGACAGCAAAAATTTATACTCTATTAGTACAATTAAAGAAGCTGAGAAATATGGATATGACTGTGTAGTAGTCAATTATAGGTGCTAGGCTGGCCTCAAACCAACTGTAAGTATCAAATAATTCAGAAATAGAAAAATTAAAAAAGTATCAAACAGACCTGGTGCTAAATAAATTTAATGATATAATATTCAATTTCTCATTTGAAATATTTCTTTAGAGCCCACATATTTATCATGCTGGAAACTGTACAGATTTGAAGGAAGCAATAGATTGGATTAAGGATATGAGAAGTGAAAGTATTATGTTTGGAGTAGGAATTTCTTTGGGAGCTGGTATTTTGACAAATGTAAATTTACAAAATTTTACTATAATTTTCTTTCTATTAGTACGTTCAACATTATTGCTTTCAATTTCAATGAATTTATATAGAATTTACACTAAATCACATGTGTAAATATAAATTTATTGAGTTGCAAAAGCGAAATACGATTGCCCTTTGAAAGCAGCAGTAAGCATAGGTTGTCACTACGACAGCGACATCTCTTTGAAACACATGTCATCCTATTGGTTCGGACTCTACGATTACATTTTGGGATATTACTGCAGAATGATGAACTAAGAGACAATCAAGGTAACTTGATGCTTTGAACTCAAAACAAAAAATTAATCCTGTAATCGCCATCATTGCGGATGAGTTGTCCAAGATATACCAACTTACTCATTTAAAAGCATATAATTTCCTATTTATTTGTTGTTAAAATGTGAAAATTAGTCCCACTATACTTCAATAAGGAATTTTTACTTGTTTATAATAGTATACTTCATTTTATTGAGAGGATCATTACGAAAATTGAAGGCATCAAAAGCTGGCAAGAGTATGTTTTAGAATCAAGCTGCACTCATCGTTTGCAAGATATAAAAATACCACTATTTTTCATAAGTGCTCATGATGACCCTGTTTTTGGGAACAAGTGCATACCATAAATTTCATGCTATTTTTCCCATGAATTTTTTTCTGTTTTTGAGTAAAAACTTATTAAATCAACAATTTGTATAATAAAAATCACTATTAAATTTACTTTGAATACCTATTGATAAATGCCATGAGAATATATTGATAGGAGTGACGAAAGCAGGAGGTCATTTGGGATACTTTGAGGGTGCATTTTTACCGCATAAACAATGGTTTCCCGAGCCCACTTTTGAATTTATCAATCAAATCTTTAACTCAACTTGCAAGAACTCTCATGATTGTATTCAAAAAAAATTAAAATAAACACATTTTTGATAAGCTAATTAACTATTATAAAATTAATAATTTTTATGAGTCAGACCAGGAATCAACGAAAAGTATAAATTTCTCAGAAATAAGACTGAAAAGAGAAAATAGTTTGAAGTTAACTAGAAGAACTACTACAGGTGCTGATAAGCATTTTGACATATTTATGGATTGATATCAGCTTTTGTGATCAACAAGAAATTTATAAAATTATTGTGATTAATATTTAAAAGTACAAAGTAAAATATTTTAGAAAGAGAAGATTAATTGATAAATGACAGAAATTAAGAAGTACAATATCATACTTTTATATGTAATTGAGGATTTTTATTAAGAAATAATATTTAATTTAATCATTTAATATATTATTCAAATGTACTTCTAATTGTATTTAATATATTTATATAGCATTCTATATCTCTGCTATTCTATAAATCAATTAACTATAATTTTAGTACTGTTACTCTTAGAGTGACCTTTGCTTAAAGATTTATTATTTGGTTTTTTATCTATATCAATCATAAATTTTATGGAGTCATGAGATGTTTTAATCTGAGACCACTCTGTCACACCATTATTTGCTTAATTTACAAGTGAATTAGGCTGATTTTTAAATATTTTCAGGTTTTTATTTATTTTATTATGGAGGCTTAGTTTTGAACTTGTTCTTGAAATTAGGTTTTAAGGAGATGAATGACTATCAAGTATCAAATTATTAAATAAAAGTATTAATTAATGCAGAATTTTTGCAGAAAATTTTTAATAAAATTTAAATTAATATTTAAATTAGCAGCAGATCTCTAAATTTCAGCTAGACTTCTAGAATTAGTAGTCTAGATATTGCTTGAAATTAATAATATAATTTAACTTGAAATAGTGCATATTTTTAATTGATTTGATTGCTATTGACTTTTTAGTTTGAGAATTGACTAATTTCCTTATGCTTATCAATTCTTTAATTTTAACTAATTAAGAATTTATTCACTTGACTATTGGAACTTTGCTGATTTTTTATCATGCTTTTACTATTAGTTACGATTTTAAGTTAATTAAAATTATAATAATTGAGTATACAGGATAATAAAAAAGAAATTGCACAAAAGCCATTTCGAAAACTTTTTTTAAAAAAGTTATTTAAAGTTAAGTAACAATTTTAAACTATGATTGAAATATATATAAATAATATGTTAATTGAACTTTGGATCTATCTCATTAACTATGCTGTTCTCAAAATCTGTGTTTATCTAGTTTTTTGACATTATTCTTTTACTTGAGTCCTCTTAACTATAGGTTTATGACTAATCTAAAAAAAGTTGATATGATTTTCTAATAAAATTAATACTAAAAATACTTTTAATAATATTAAATTATGTTAGCATTAGGTTTTGCTTGAGTTTAGAGTGTTTAGGTAAGTTTCCGTATTCATGAAATATTTCGCTGATTTTTCATGATCTTCATAGGCTTTGTACTAAATTTGAGAGACTTAATTATTTGTGAAATTTATAGTGTTTTAAGCATCTGTTTTATTCTACGTTGAATTAGAATAGCTATATTTAGAGGATAGAAGTTAATTGTTTAATTATATGTTTGAAGCTCTTGTTAAAGAATCTTATAGTTATTTTAAATATTATATATTAAAATTTATGAATGCTGATAAAACCCTGATAAAACATTCTTGAATAAAAAATAAATAAAGTCCATTCTATGAAATTTAATTTCTAAAACTCTAATTTAATTAATAAGTTATGAATAGGGACTTTGTTAGTACACAGATTGACGCATTGACTAAATAATCTTCTAGTTTTACTTAGCTTCATATTGCTACTAAATCAAGTGTTTATTCTAAACCACTCTATTCTACAGATATTTCCTGAGCTGCTATTATTAATTCCCTGACTTTGGCCTACTATCAAGGGACCTAGGGGTTATCGCTCTTTTTTAATGAAGTGATGAATCATTTAAAAATTCATTCATTACTGAGTTTAATCGTTCTGTGTCCTCGTTAAGTTTTAAGCTAAATTTGTTGTTTTTATAAAGATTTTCATCTTACAGAGAGTTTAAATGTTCATGTTCTTTTAATGATTGATATTACTCGGATATTTTCAATATAAAATTTATAAAATTAAAAAAAATGTTTAACATTTATGAATAAATTAGTTTCGAGTAAAAAGTTAAAAAGATTTAAATTTAGATATCGGTAATTAAGAATTTTGTCTAAAATTCTGACTTTAAACGTCTCTACTTTGTTGATTTTGAAATGATTGATAATAAGTTCCAAAATTATTATCTATCTTATACTCATCTAGAGTTGAATTTTTTGTGCCTGATCTTCTGATTTTTTTATAAATAGATTATACTTAATTTTTCCTGTTCACAAAGAAATTCGTGTTCTCAGAAACATATTCTTGAAGTTTTGGAGCCATCTCCACGTAATCCTTTTTCTTCAATATGTCTTTTTAGGGGAATAAATAATATAAAAGAAAATTTTCACAAAGATCCATAAAATTTAAATTCTCCTAATAAAAGTAATAGATGATTTAGATAAAATAATTTTAAATTAACCTCATTCTTTTTTGGTTTGTATTTCTAATAAATCCTGTTCTTTTTATCTTTATTATCTCACTTTCAAATCATTTTTTAATTTCTATAGCACCACTTGCAACTGCCTGATATCTTTAATGTCGAAGTTTATAAAATTAGCTAGACTATCCAAGTTTTATTAAATTTTAGACATTCCTGAAAGTTAGTCATTTGAAATGTTTGTATTAAATTTTATAATCAATACAGTTAAATAATGAGATAATTTTTAGATTTAATGCTTAAATCAATAGAATTTTACAGATTAAAAACTATTTATGTATCAGAAGTGTAAGTTTATTGGGGTTTAACATCAAAATTCTAAATTTCACTTATTTTTGAAGTAGTTTTATTATTAGTAGCCATATAATTAGTATGCGTTAAAAATGTGCTGGTATGAGCATCAATTTCCTTAATCAATTTCTCAATGTCTTAACTTTCCTAATCATGAATTCCTCGTGAGCTATCCCTCCCCTCCTTCAATATAATCTTTAAAGCTTTATTTTTGAGAGTCTGAAGTTTACTAAACAATTTGTTTTTATCTGAAACATTACTCTGATTTATTACCTAATTAGCATTACTTTTTATATGTTTATTGGGTGCAATAATATCTTATTACATTTTTTAATCTTACATAAGAATCTTTTCGAGAAATTTCTACTTTTTATCATGACTTTTTTCTGCTGGATTTGATTTAACATTATTTGGGGATGAGTTGGTCAGAGATTGTGCTATTTTACTATTATTAGAGTCTCTCGAGAAGTTTTGTGATTATAGTTTTAAGTTTTTCACATTATGATTGTCTGATACATTAAAAATATTTATCATGAAGATATTCTAAAATTAAGCTGATGAAAACTAACGATTACTTAATTTTATAAGATTATTATAAAAAGTTACATTTTAGTATAGCTATTAAGCTTAACTTTATTGGTATACTCTCAATTTCATCACATTATTTTTAAGGTCTTATTCATAGTTACTAATTATTGATTTTTACTCTGTATTATTTTATTCTGTAATACTTTGTCTTAACTATGATTAATTTTATGAATTTGGCATGGTTTAAATATTTTCAAATTCTTAAGATACTCTATAATTATTATTAGACAATTATTATGAAATTTAATAACTATTTTTTGAGAACTAATTTTGAGAATTTAGATTTTATCTATCCAAATTATTCTGTTAATTATTACTTATAATAGATTTATTGAAATTCTTGTAAAATGTTTATGACTAAGATTATTTCTACTAAATTTGTATATTCTAGATATCTTGGTAGGCCTATATTGGTAGAAGTGGTTAAAGTTTATTATAATTGCTATCAATAATTAAACTTGCTCGATTTTGTGTATTTTTGTTCATTTTAGAGGACATTTGATTCAGACTTTGCCTTAAATCTATTGATTAGTTCCTCGTAGATAATTAAAATACTTCTTTTTTTGTATAAATAGTAACCTTTTATTGAATAGGTAACATTATATAAATACTATATATATAAAATGATAATTTACTGGAGGGAAATTTATTATCAAAAATGGATTACTCATTAAATTTATTATACTATAGAAATTTATTATTTTTGTAATCTTAGTTCTAATAGTTTAAGAAATTATTGTTGTTTATATCTGAATTATTTTTTATTTGTCGGTTTGTGTTTAGTAGTTAGTGCAGTTTCATGTTTTTTTATCTAAATATAAATTATAAATTTAATTAGTTAAGCATTCAATTTTTGTAAAATATCTCAGAAAAAACTAAATTTTTAGATTCTTAAAATATTATTCTTTAGAATCAATATGATTAACAATGATTATATAAGGACTTTTCATAAAAGTCTATCAATATCTTCTTGATTATTTTTTAAAAATACAATCCAAACACTTACCGCAAATATTCTATTTGAGCTTGAGACATCGACGGCAGACTTCCCCTATACATTCCTAATTTTCAAGTCTGGTTGTTTCTACAGTAGCAACACAAGTATATCCTTGTGGCCATATTCACTGGCGTAGTGAACTGGAGTGTTCCCATCTATATCCTGGATGTTTACATCTGCTCCTTTTATAAGAAGCAGCTTGGCGTAGTCTGGTCGTCCACGAATACATGCTATGTGAAGTGGGGTACGTTTGGCAGCTGTCAAAGCATTCACATCGGCGTTGTTCTCCAAAACAATTAAAAAATATTGTGTTAGAATTCATCCTTTTTAAGTACTCAATTGTCAAAAACCTGTAATTGAATCATATTCGAAACATAAATCATCTTAAGAAATTTATTATAAAATAATTTCAAAACCATTTAAGCGATATTAAAGTGACCTTCACTCACTGCAAAATGCAAAGTGGTCCAGTCTTCTTTGTTATGACTATTGATGTCAGCAGTATACTGCCCGTATTTCTATTTGTTAAGTGCGTCTTAAACTGAGTCAGTGTTCCCTGTCTCAGCTGCATGAATTAAATACTGATTTACTTTCTTCTTGTAAAGTTTTATAAATGAATTATACCTTAAAGTAAATTAATTCGAATTATCAAGCCACAAAAATTTATGATAAATGTACTATTTAATTATAAACTTCTCAAATCTTGATAAAATGACATTAAATATTTTATATAGTTCAGTTGCATTTGCTGTAGTTTAGGGTGGTCCCTGTGTCAACCTACCAACCTGCTACTATTACTACTAAACTTTCTATTATTAAGCAATGGCTTGCTACTATCCAGTATATTGCTAGCTCATCTATGATTTTTACTGCACAGGTATCGAGTTTCTTGAAGAATCAATCCTTTGTTAAGAGTTCTTACTTTAAGTCTGTTGCTGCTATGGTTTCTGTTATTGCTGTTACTATGAGAATTTTACATTGTTTTATTTGTTAAGAATGTCCTGGGTTTGAGGGAGTTAAAAGGGGTTGTTGTAGTCTTCGTCTTCGTCTGAACTTTCAATAGTGCCACCCACTTTCATCTCTTCATATTCGTTATCTTTGTCTTTGTGAATGTTAACTTGTGTGAAATTATAAAATTTTTGAGAAAAGTATAGTTGATTCTCATAATATTAATAAGGTCAAATTACTAATTAATAGTTAACAACTCTTCTGGAGGAGGATTAAGCATTGTTACTGGCCATGGTTTAAGGGGCTTTTTAGCTGTGAATGGGCTGGATAACATTTACTTTGTGCAAAGAAGCGGGGATGTTTTGAATGGTTGTGGGTGCTATAAATGTTACAATTAAATTATATATTTATCACTTACTGTCATTAAATGACGTAGTATCTATTAGTGAACTTGTATTATCAACAAAATATAGACATAAATTTAACTAAATTTAGATATATATACGTTACTATTGACTCTTCTTAAGTTGATTTTAAATATTGAGTTTGTATTAGATTGAGGTGAATTGGATCTTTTCTTGAACTTTTTAGTGGGATCAATTAAATTTTACTGCTAAGGTTACTACCTACCAGTCTGTAAAATCTCAGCTTTGTTATTGTTGTTGCTCTTTACACCTATTAAATTCACAAAATGATTAGATATTGTACTCTAAATCTTATTTAAAAAATTGACATAAATATCAAGTGAGAATATTTTAACTTACTTGACTAGGAATTGTAATTGTGTTGAGTTCTGCTAGCTGCTTGGCCATACTGATTTCTTGTTTAAGTACTTGGGTTATAATTATTTTGGCTCTTAGTCCCATAGAACATGTTTGGACTATTGCTTTAGATAAATTATATAATTTTAATTAAAAATTTAGCAAATAAAAACACTAAATATTTCCTTTGTAACATTATAAATAAAGAATAACACCAATTGTTGCGGATTATTGGTTGATTTATTGTGAATTTCCAATTGTGCTTCTTTGACTGTTATTTGTGTCAGTATTTACGAAATACTCTAATAAAAAGTGTTATTATTATTTTTTTTACTTTTATGTAAATAATAAATTTAGTATTGTTAGAGGCTCCATTGCCTATGGTAAATAAGCGATCAGACGGCTACTTTGTAACTTTCTTAATGTTATCATTAGCGTTAGCTGCAGTTTTTGGGGAATTGTTTCGGAGCCCGATAGATGCCAAAATGTTCGAATAAGCCCCTTAAATAGCGGATTGCTGTTAATTTTAGATTTTAAAAAGTAATATCATGTGCTATAGATAGTGTTTGTTTTTTTGTTAATGTCCATTTGTATTAGTAGTGCCCATCACAGATTTTTGTGAAGGAGTTCCTGAAGAGGCAGTTCCCAACTGCCCGTATTTCGAATCTTTGGATAGCGTGAAGATTGACGTCTGTGCGGGATCTCCACCAACTGGGTTATCCTTTTTGGATTTTGTAGACGAAGATTGGCTTTAAAATCCTATTTTAGATGACATTCCGCCCTACAAAGTTAATAATGATTAGATTTTAATTATTTAACAAGGAAATAATTAGGATACTTACATATTGTTAAAGTGGTTTTTTTAAAGAATAATTCAGAAAATCTGTGAAATTTTATTCCTTATTAGAAAATTAGACTTAAATTAAAGAAATTATTGTGCAATAAGGACTTCCAACAGTAATTGTTGTATTTTGAGATCCACTATTTGCACCCCCATGTCCGCTTCCACTAGAATGTTATGTCTGCAACCTCGAAACCTGACTTGTGCTAGCTGAGCTTGTTGGTGAATTTCACAGGGTATTATATTATTCTACATTCCCCCCCCCAAAACTTAATAATTTTCTTTTAAAAAAATATCTTACATTTTTCACTACCCCTTAAATTTCTATTGGTTGGTTTACCACTATTTTGAGCAGAATTGGTGTTAGGACTTTGAGAAACTGTGTTCATTGCATTAGTATTTTACTAAGAATTTTATTAAGACGATATTTAGTCATTATTAGCACCACTTGAAGCCGTATTTCTTTTCCCATATAAAAAGTCCATCATTTAGATTTTAATATATATAATTTTATAGTTTTTAATACAAACAAATTTGGATATTATGTAAATTCATAATGAATTTGAGATTCAAATTTTACAATGTAAAAATTTACTTTAACTTACAATTCCAAAGAAAATTATTGTCTATAAAATGTGTGTTTTTGTTATAGAGACTTGGCTGAGCGAACTGTTGTAGTAAAATTATAAAAGTTTTTATTTCAAAATTTATTTTGTTTCGGCGATAATACAATAATTATAGTATGATAAATTAATAATATTTTTAACATAAATTGCAATAAGTATCAGTTAAGGATATGTTGATTATTACTCTGTTTATTGACTTATGTCATATTGATTATATAAATATTTGAAGTACATTTACAGATTAAGATATATGACATCACAAACTCCAATTTAATTTGACATATTATGTGAATTTACTATTTATTTCATCGTTTTTAGCAAAAATTGGAGTTAATTTGGAATAATAACATTTTTATATACTTTTACAATTTAATATCAATTGTATATTGATAGACATTTTACCAATCACTATATTTATTAATCTTTCATATCTCAAACTCTAAAATAATTTATTTTTTTAGATTTTTGAAGAATTCATTAAGAAAAACCCATTAGCAATGAAAGACGATCCCTATGCATAGCTGTAGCAATAAATCTAATCAAGTATGAAAAACTTGAATTTGGCAAATAATTAACAAAATCCTTAATTAAATAATGGACCTAGTGATGCTTTGGTTCAAAATAATGGGACACCCATCAGGAATCAACTTGAAGAAACAAAATTGTAATAAATAACATTATATTTGATTTAATTCTTTTTGTGACATTGTTTAGACATACTTATCAATTGATATTGTAAAGTTTGACCTATATATAATTGCTTAGTAATATTGAAATAATTATATAAGTTATTAAATTAAAACAAAATCAGCAACTTCTAATAATGACAGTTAATATACACCCTAAAACTTCCAATATGCCAGAAATGCCATGCAACATCAAAATCGAGTGGTCATTCATATCTAAGGGGGAAGTAACAGTGGAAGCGGGGCAACTACACAAGCAAACAATTTTGATAATATTCCTGCTGATATCTCGCAAATATGTGCTAATATATTTTCATTTATTTTAATACTGTATTAAACAGTAATTTTGACTAATCCTTAATAATAATGATGATGCTTCTGTGTTTTTTATTTTTATTATAACCGCAAAGTATTAAGAAATCTGATATTCTATCTTAAATGCAGCAATCAACTACAGGGACATAAAAATTCCAAAATAGTAAAAATGGAGGGGCCGATGGAGGCGGTACATAAAACACTGGAAGTTCTTAAACTAGTGGTGGCGAGTACTACCTCGATAATGAATCCAGCAATTAAGAGCTCCCTGTGCAAGAGGAAAAGATTAGTAAACTATAAATTAATTTATATAACATTAATTAGTACATTTATCATCAATTATTCACTTTATTGTATAAATTAGTGAATTTAGAGAGTAAAAATAACATAAATGTCATTATTTATTTATTAAGAAAAGTAAATACTTCTTCAATATTAAATATTAAATCATTAATAATTAAAATTAATCAAAGTAAATCTCAATTGTTTCTTCTATCAAATTATATAATTTTAATTTATCAATTGCTATAGATTTGAAATATCCGCTTCTAAAATAATGAATAATTTTATTATAGAAACCATTTATTTTAGTATATTATATAAGATATCAAGAGAAAAAAATAAAATTCTTAAGATAAATATACCGATTAGATGATCCATGTGGTTATTAGAGCAGACTCTCAAATTTTATTTTGGAAAAATTAATTATTAGTTTTGTCTTACAAATTATATAAAATAATTATTACTATAATTTAGAAAAGTCTATAGGAATTATAATGGCTTTCTTTTCTTTACATATCTTTAAATTATTTTAATTTAAGATATAATTCATTAAATTTCTATATTTTTCTTGATTTTATATTTCCTCTTTTTATTATCAAATATTATATTTATCTCATTTCAAAACTTATTCTAAATTATTTTAATTTCAAACAGTTTACTTCAAGTTTTTTCCCAATCTAACTGCTTGGGAAGGGTAGTTTTGGGGAAGTATACTTAGTCCAGAAAAAGTCTAACAATTTATAATACGCAATGAAGGTGCTTTCAAAGCAGAAAATTATGGGTTAAAATTTAGTCAGATATGCAAAAACAGAGAGAAATGTACTTTCTTACACTCAACATCCATTATTTAACTGCATTTATAGAATAGCCATTTTTCTCAATATAAACAAAGAACAATTTCTTTATTCATAGTAAGTAAATATGCTATAAATTGTGAGGATCCATTCATTGTGAACCTAAATTATGCTTTCTAAACTACTGATAAATTATTCTTGATTTTAGACTATTGCCCTGGTGGTGATTTAGCACGTCTTCTCATAAGAGAAGGCAGATTCCCTGAGGAGAGAGCTCGTATTTATATTGCAGAGATTTTGCTTGCTATCCAATACTTACACAAGAGAGATATCATCTTTAGAGATTTGAAACCAGATAATGTTTAAGAAATTTCAAATAAATCTATATTAAGTTTCAAAGAATATTCTTTTTTATTAATAAAATGGTAAATTATAAATGTTGTGATTGATCCAGAGGGACACGCTTTGTTAACAGATTTCGGTCTTTCAAAAGAAGGAGTACTCGATAATATCTCAGCTAGAAGTTTCTGCGGTTCAGTAGCCTATCTCGCCCCTGAAATGCTGAAAAGATCTGGTCATGGTAAATCAGTCGATTGGTATTTATTGGGAGTGTTACTCTATGAGATGCTTGTCGGTTAACCACCTTACTTCTGTAACAACAAAGAACAACTATTTTACAATATTTAAAAGGGTGTCTTGAAGCTACCTGCCAGCATATCTCATGAAGCCAAGTCTTTGTTAATATCCGTAAGTTTCCTATCCTTAAATGTTACATTTTTAGTTGCTGAATAGAAATCCAAATCGCAGATTGGGAGCAGGTCCTACTGACGCAGAAGAGATAAAGAAACATCCGTTCTTTGATACAATCGATTGGGACAAAGTGTTAGATCGTGGTTACGAAGTACCAAAACCTTAAAGCCGTCAAATTGTTTAATAAAATATCAATCCATCTATCTTTGAAGATAGACTTGCAGAGGGTGCTCCCGGGTCTGACTTAAATGGGCATGGAAATAATAACAATATACCAGGTTGGTCATTTGTTAATCCCTAAGAATAGAAGGAAGGCTCATCCCCAGGATTGTCTTAATAAATGATCGAAATTAACATGAATGATTAAGCTAATCAACAAGAATACTAAAATGTCCAAGTACAAAATTTTTATTAAAAACACAACTTATTTTCTAACTAATCATATTTAAATTTTAAAAGACTATACTTTAAACAATATCCCTTAAATCCACCCTAAAGATTACATATAAATTAAATGTTTAAATAAATTAATTTTAAATTTACAAAATTTCAATGCATGAAGTTAACATTAAAAACTTTATTAAATCCTTTATTACAAATATAAAGTCAAAGCATGAGTTTAAAATATAACCAAGAAAATTATTACTAATAGTTTATTTACTTACTTAGTTCTTTTAAATTTTCAATATTCTAAGTTTAAAGAATTATTTCAAGAATTTAAACGCTTAATTACCTGATTTTATTAATCAAAATCTAAAATTATTTCTATTAAGTTTCACATAAAATGTCCCCTGCAGTTATTTTCCCATTATAAGTTAATGAGTAACTAAACAAGTGAAATCGAAGTGATTTTAAATATTGGTTAAATATTTAGGTTTTGTGGAGTGAATGTTCTTAACACTTCCCCATTAATTTTATTGCACTTAGTCAATATTTATATTTATAATCCAATTTTGTTGCTAAAACTTTTTCACATGGAAAATACTGTAGCTTCTTCAACAAATTTCTCTGATGATTTAGAGAGACCCAATAATTATTACGACACGAATTAATAATAATAACTGCCAGTTTTTGACTAACAATAGTAATAAGATTTGATCAGTGGATTTAATGGCAGTTATGACAATCCAGATAATAATACCACGAGTACCAGCAATTTATTAGAAAACATAGATATTTCGATGGAAATAGACGAAGGTAATGCTTAAGTTTTAAAAACTGCTCAAATCGAAAATAAGTCAATTCTACAGACTTTAGTAGAAAATCAGGGCAGTAACCCTCTGACACCTTAACAATCAATGAATATTAAAAGCAAAAGCCTTGATTAGGAAATTAAGATTACTACCACAAAGACAGTGGATAGTTCAAGTGATGATGGTGAAAATGATGACGATAAATCTTCCTCATCATCAGAGGATGAGGAAAAACTTGCTCCAGATGACGATTTTTAAAGAGAGATTTTAAAATCTGCCGGGTTAAAAGATCCAATAAAGCCTGTAAAAACTCTCAAAGATACCTTGGAAAAAGATGATGACTCTGATTCTTAATCAAGTTCTGATTCATTAGACGATGAAGAGATGAAAAAGATCAAGAAGCTTGCTAAGAAAGAGCCTACAAGCGCTGAAATAATTCAAAAGATTCAGAAAGATCAGTAGAAAGAGAAATTGTACTAAGCCAATATGTAGCAATTGAACAAGCTTAGTCAGAGGCCTTAGTAAGAAGGGAACATAATGAACAAGAAGTTCGACTTGAATGATGTTATGAATGTAATGAACGATGGTTACGGGGGTCTTAATGACTCAGACGAGGATCAAGAGGATGAGGACGACGATGACGATGAAGATTTCGAGTTAACAGGAAATGCCTCTGGAGGTAATTAAAACTTCTCGTACCAAGGATATGAAAAGTAACTAGCTGAATACAAACGCTAAGCACTTAAAGAGAGATTCAGGAAGGCCAAGAACAAAGACGATAATTCATCTGATTCTGACGATGATGACGATGACGATAGTGATGAAGATGGTGGTCAGAGATTAAAGAGATAATAATAGAGTGATTCTTCGTCAAGCTCTTCGGAGGATGAAAATGAGGAAAGTAAAGATCCAGAGAAAATGATGTTCAAGAGTGCAGCTCGAAAGTTAGGTCAAAAAGCGAGATCTTCCACTGATTTGCAGTAAAACTTCAATGTTAAGAACAAATCTCTGATTCAATAGTATAAGGACAAGTTTCAGTCCTCGGATTACACAAAGAAAATTGACATGAGAGGGCTGTAAGCTTAAAATGGAACAATTTCTTCCTAGTCAGGTTCATATTTAAAAGATACTTCTAAGGATTTTGATGGAATGGAATTCGATTTCGATGATGAAGAAGAGGATGATGAATTCTATAAGAATCAGCTTGAGGATGACGAAGATGAGGACGATGATATGAATGAAGAGGATGAAGATGCTTTATTAATGCAAGAATACCAAGCTCTTGACAATAACATGTACTCAATGAGAGGAAGAAGCGAATAAGCAAGACTAAATAATCAGCTTAATGTCGCTCTAAACTCAAGGTCTAGAAATATGGGCTCTTCTCTGTAAAACTCTTAAAATTAGCAAAATCAGCAGAAACAACTTCCAGATATAAATCTCAATAATCTCGATGAGTACTTGATGATTATGTAGAGTTGTGTGGGGCAAGCAGGGATGGCAATGAAAAGATGCATTAACACTAAAATAAAAGATAGAAATTTTAAATTATTAGCTGATCTTGGAACAATACTTGAAAATCTTGACATAAAATTTTAACAGGAACAGGATCAATAGGCACAAGAATATAATCTAAGATAATAGTTAAAGGAAAATTTAACTGTTAACAAAGAAGAATCATAAAATCTCGAATAAATTTCTAATCAAGAAGAAATAAAAAAATACCCAATTAAGTCTCCATTTGATTAGGATGAAAAAGAGCAGTCATTAACCTAAGAGAGACTCTCTAAAATAGGGTAAATTTATAGGTACATGCTTAATATTGATGAATACAGCACTCACATACTTGAAGCTTTACTATCAAATAGATTCTATCTTAACACATTTAGAGCCCTTGATTTTCACTCAGACTACTAAAATGTTAAAGCTTACGATCATATTAAAGATGCAAAACATATAAGCGTTGTTGAGTTTGACAATCCCCTACAATAAAAACGCATAAATGCATTATTTAGAGCTTCTTATCTAAAAGAGTTTGTATTTGGGAAAGAGGATGCAACCAAAACCTAATCCCTTATAAAGTTAATGCAGGACAACTCAATTGAGATATTGAAAAGTGTATTGAATGATCATAATATGCTCAAGAAGATTTTTGATAAAGCTGAATAGTTAGACACATAGATTGAAGATCTGTACAATATTTCAAGGTTCATTTTTGAGTTGATCAACAGAAGCAAGCCAATTTAGAGTTGTTTAAACAGTGATTCAAGAAAGCATATTATATCTGAAAGCCTCATTAAGAAGACAAATACTTTTTACTTTGCAAAAGTAGTGTTTAAAAACGATCTTAGAGTTCAAAAATAGTCAAAAACATTGGGCTTAATTTTTTCTCCTAAAGAGTCATCCAAAAAATCACATCAAAGCCAAAATATCAACATGAATGAAAATGAAGTGCTCAACTCTTCTTAAAACTTGTCAGTAGATAATATGTCAAGTATTTCCTAGGTTACTCTCGAAAACTTCAATGAAAAGATTAATTCACAATAAACTCCAGCCATTGATTAAACATTAGGACAAGATCTAATAACCAACGAATTAAAAGGTTTGGACACTGCGGATAAAATTAACTAAGAATAATAGCCTTTAAATTAGCAAGTTGAGCAAGAAGATTATACCTTAGAGCAGGCAACTATGTATGACAATATGATAGTAAATCTTTTGGACTATATTTACTACCTGTAAACTATTTGCCATAGAGAAGTTATACTATACTTTTTACAAGATGTAGAACTTTCATGGTTACTCTCATAGCATTTATTTATAACTCAAAATGATGGAATAAGGCTTTAAATCATAGAGGTATTTAAGTAACTTATAGATGGAGCTCAAACAGAAAATTAGCAGTAATAGATAGAAAGGTTATTTAAAAACACAATTTTTAGCGCTTTCCAAAAAATTATATTGTCTCAAAATGTCAATGATTTTGCATGGCCGGTTTAATATGTTTATGAATTCATTCAATATATTTGCAAGCCAAACATTCAGTAGATTTAATAAATGGGAGCTCAACTTGGGAGCTTTGATAATAGAAGAGAAAGAAAAATGAACACTTCAGTGCTCAGGAATTTCATATTTGAAGAAGATCTTATATAAATCACCCTCAATTTGATATCAAATTCCTCAACGAATCAGTATGTCAGGTTGATGGGAGTGAAATTCTTAAAGAGTCTAATTAACTCCTAAGACCTAAACTTTTTCTAGAAAATGAACAAGACTGAGGTAATGTAAGCTATGCTAAAAGCATTAGAAAAAACGAAAGAAAAAATCAAGCCAGTTTATAATATGCTTGAGTCAACTTTGTTTGAGTTTATCAATATGTTCGCAGTTAAAGTATTTGAAAGAGAAGACTTAAAAGAAAACTTTACAATTTTTATTCATGAGCACTAAAAGGAACTGAGTTGGAATTAGGGGCTATTCAAGATATTTTTTGATGAGCAAATTTAACAAAGAGCTTTAAATCTAGGTAGGACAAGAGCATCTATGAATCAAATGGGGAACTTAGGAAGTTAATCTTTGCTTTCAAGATACAACTAATCAGTGAGAAATAGAGTCAAAGTCAATAATCCATCAATTAATGAGTAAAAACAGTCGCTAATTCCCAAGCCTGGAAGTTAAGATACAAATCAAGCTTAGAATGCTTAGTAAATTTAAAATCAATAAAATCTCAATTAAGCAAGCAGAACTTCCTTAATGGCGCTGATTCTACGAGAGTTTTCTCCTAATGGAGATATAAACTCTGAAGAGTGTAAATAGTTTCATAAAAAGCTACTAGGTCTCAAGGAAGGTTAAAATAGTGAAAGTAGCTCTTCAACATAGTTTTCACTAAACTCCAGCAACAACAGTGCTGATAACGAAGAAGAGAAAGATGATAGTATGGCAGATCTAGAATAAATGATGATGGATAGAAAGAGATAACGCACAGAGTAATCTTATTTTAGATTTACCTCGAATTAAATTGGGAATGGGGTAAGATTGCCTATTCAATCAAATCAGCAAAAATAGAGTTAAAACAATCCAGTATCTCAAGACTCAGAAATTTTTACATGGGATGATGATGAGGATGATCAAATGATTTTTAAATCTTCAACAGACTCACTTGCACAAATTAAATCTGAACAGACAGATAATTAAGACTAATTGAATTAGATAAGCAAAATCTCAGTTCCTCATCAATCTAATCAGAACATTTCAGTAGATTAATTCATTACAGATGATTAATAAATGAATGAGGATTATTAAATGCAAGATACAGAGATACTCTCCGACTAACAAGATACAGGAAATAAAAATACCTAAAGTTTTCTGAGTTCCAACTTGAGTATTAATGATTTTTACTATAACAATGCTAAAGAATAAAACAACGAGGATCAATTAATGCAAGAGCCAAATTTTAACATTGATTAAAATACTCTCGATTAGCAATTATTAAATAATCAAGCTCCTTAACAAACTGCAATCAGCGACTTGCCATAGGGCTCATAAAATCCAAGTGACTTGGGGAATAATAATGAACATAATGAGATTATAAATTTCTTTAAGAAAACTGAGGATGTGATAGAGAAGCATGAATTTAAAAGGGACACTTAAATTAGAGAAGATCAGTGATTTCTCATTATAATTACGCTGACTTATATTTTAATTGAAAATTTATCTTAATTTATTTAAATTATCTAATATCTATCCAAGCAAAAAATTTTATAATATTCTCATTCATTAATGTCAATGTAAAATTATCTAAGAAAATTAAATTAATGATGCATATTAAAGTTAATAATAAATTTGCAATAAAATGAGTGAAATTGAAGACAAAGATGAAGTTATCTTTGAGTATAAAATGGATAACACCATTTATATAGATAAGCCCGAAAAACCCTATAGAAAAGATTTGATGGACTATGAATTTAATATATTCATTGCTAGAACTCAAAAGTACTATGCCAAGGCATTATTCGCAAGTTTATTTGGAATGTTATTCTTTTAATTTAAATAAAAATTTTATTATTTTTACACTTTATTTTATAGTTGATTAATAAATTTGTTAACTCATGTTAATTCTTTTACAAAAGACCATTGATGTGCTTAGGAGTACCATTGGGTATAGCATCAGGCTTGTCCTATCACGAAACTCAAAAAAGAATGGGACTTATGGGGGAAGTATTTGCACGAGATAAATCATACTTAGAAGTAGAAATGAGTAAACGTGGGAAATTCATGACTGAGGACTAATTATTTAATGGGATTAAGCAACTTCAAAATCATTGAGCATTTAGAGAAATTTAAGTTTAAAATGTTTAGATAAATTATAAAGTTGATCAAGATAATATGTTATTTTAATGAGCTTTGTTTTATCTTTAAACTTCAAAATATTTCAAAAAACTCCATAGTTCAAAATGCATTAATTAACTCATTTAATCTATTCTTCAAGTTTTATACAAATTTAGGAATTTTATCACTGACTCTTTAACTCTTCTACTTGCTTTTCAATCTTCTCTTAATTTAGCTCCTTCTCATTTTTATACCTGTTTCTATCCATATTCTTAACAAATGGGTATTCTTCCTTCAATTGATCTTCCTCTTCTTGAGATAGTTTAAAGTCAGGGCCATATCTCTCAGAAAATAATAAATTCTTGAAATTGGAGCGAATTAATTTTTCCTTTAAAATCATATAACAAATTTACTCAGTCAATTCCTTTTCAGCTGCAGTTTTGAATATGACAGCTATTTTAGCACAGCACCCATCAACTAATTTGGGCATGTTCAAGAAATTGGCAGCCTAAAAAGAAAGTTTAAGAATTTCTTAGATTTATTAATAGAAAATTATTTTGAAAGTATTTGTCAGAAATTTAGTATATAGATTTTTTATATCCTAAATTTATTCGACTCTTAAAAAAGGCCAAGTCAGAAAAATTTGTTGTCAAAGAAATTTAAATTAGTCAGTTATAATTTTGTAAAAATTGAAATGTGGTTCAAAATCTTTCATAATTATTAATAAACTTACCTCGACAAGCTCAAAAAGCTGTTCATGTGATAGTTCCTCAAAGAATTTAGTTTCCCATTCATTCTTATAAACATTAACGAGATCAAGGACTGATCTCTTCACGAAATCTTTGTTTTCATAACCTGCTAACTCACAAAATTATGCGACTAATTTCAATGTATCTGCACTGTATTCATGAATGGGAATTGCCTCCTCGGTTCCCTGATTAATTTATAAATTTCTTACATAAAAATTTGTAAACAATTTTCACATGAAAAAGTTACTTGTAAAGAATAAAAATGAAATATTAATCTCAATCGTGTCGTTGATTAATTCAGACATTTAACAGATTCTACGATCCACTTCAACTATTTGTTTATCTTTAGATTCCAATTTCAAGACACTAAGCGATTCCATTTGATATGTATTTATTTAATTTATTATTGATAAATTATTATTACTAACGCTCATTTTTATATAATGCTACTATACTTAATGTTATATATTAGTTAGTTTTCGTTAATTTTATAATCTCAAGTAGGGGACATAAAATAATGATGAAATTATAAGTAAATTAATTCAAATAACTAATTTATTATAGCCAAATTATAATATTGCTTAGAAGTTTATGCCTTTGAAATCATGTAAAATAGTTAGTAAAAAGACTAAATTCAACAAAACATTCAATTTGTGCTTATCATTCATTCATTCATTCTTATGAAATAGATATATCTTATTTTTTAATTTTCCTATTTTAGAAAATGTATTTTATTTCTGATTGCTTTATTTTTTAGTTCAAAGAAAAATATCAAGACTATTAAATTTCAATCTTCAATAAAGACAAATATAATTATAGATATTTTTTGAAAAAATGAACATTCTAAAAAAAAGTATTTCAGTTCATAATTCCCAGTAAGATCTATTTACAGATTAATCAACATCTTTTATTTTAATGTCAACAGTCGTAAATTAAAGCAATACTACTAGACCCTTATAGCTCATAATTATTCAATAATTAAAAAAAGTTTTATTATAAATTTATTTCAAATCACAATTAATAAAAATTTATTTTACAGCCACAAATAGATAAGAACACAAAATAAGCAAAGTAGAAACTACCTCGCAAGGAAGAATCCATAAATTAATCGTAAATAAACATTTAAAAATCTCTATTTCTGTTAAGAATAAGCTAATTTACTTGTTTTCATTAAGAGATTAGTAAATTATAGTTTTATAGTGTTTAAGTCGAATCGTTTCTCTGGGACAAGGACTCCCATGGATTGTATGACTATGAGTGCAAGGACATAGTTAGGCAGAGCTTCAAAGTCACTGGGTCATGTATGTTTAATATAAATATATTTATTATTAATTTAATTGATTTTATTGATAATCTTAAGTTCTCAATAAATATTAGATTTGTTTATATTTAATAAAAATTAAAGGTTTTTGTGAAATTCAATGACAAAATATAGGTTTTATAAATAGACATGAAAATCATGTAACTAATTAATCTCCTACTTCTGATATTAAAAATATATAAAATATATTACATTAATTAAGAGGTTCAGTTCCTTATATTACTTATATAGTAAAAACTATAATTAGATATCAGTGAGAAAGATTAAAGATTAATCTCTTTGGCTTTTAATCATTAAAATTACTGGATGTACCATAGTAAATCGTTAAAAGACGACTCTTTCAAGAATCATGCAGATCATGTGTGGCGCATAGTCAAATACGAATAGTATCAAAATAAAATGAATACCATGAAAATCAAGGACATAATATTTTATAATTTGGAATTAAAAATTCCAGTTTTTGTTTTTATATATATCATAAGTATAATAAGTTGATTAATTGAACCAAAGTAATTTAATAAAGTATTCATAACAGAATTAAATAATAATTCAAGGAAGGAGATTTAATTAAATTTGGAAGGGTGAGATTTTACATAAAAAAGCTGGTTGTCGATACTGAGGACATCGTGGAAAGTGCAGCTGAGGAAGCAAACGATATGTCTAGCTTTACTAGAAAATTAAGATAGGATTCAAATCAAAACAATCGAATTTAAACAACTCTTGAGTGCGATAATATCAGCTAATTGCATATAAATGCAAACCAACTTATGATTAATATTTATGTACATTTATACAGTAAAGATGCAATAATTTTTGAGACAAAATAATTAACTAATGACTGACCCTGAGACAAGAATGACAATGAATTTCAACAGAGAAACTCCTGGCTTCGATAATCGACCTTATGATATGGATTAAATGGCTTAGTTAATTAAGTAAGAGCATCAGATAAAACTAAAGTCTAAATTACTAAAACGATAAGCAACGAATAAGTCTAGTTTTTCAGATGTAATTTGTAGAATTTGTCTCAGTGAAGAGGACACAAAAACTAAGCATTCAAATCCTATGGTGAGTCCCTGTTCGTGCACAGGTTCACTTAAATACATACATTCAAAACCCCAAAACCCCTTAGTGAGGTTTATAAGTGCTTTGATTTGTAGGGTATAGTTGGGGTCTTATTGGGGTTAGTAGAGAAAACGCAGGTTTTTTATGAATTTAATGAATATTTAATGAGTATTACTGTACTTAATTCAAACAAATTTTATCTGCTTATCTTTGTGATACCTCTTGAATTTAGCTGTCTGTAGTTGTTTTAGTATATCATCCAATGATTATCGTGGATATGCTGGAGCTTTTACAATGACCATCTCAACTATCTTCTTAATTTCATTGCATATTTCATCTTGCTTTATATGTTTAGCAGCCAAACTTATTGATTATTTCTCATGTTTTGTTCCAAAGTATGACATACTTTCCATATCGCACTCTAAGATAATTGCAGCTACCGCCCAAACATCCCATTATACAGAGCCATTTGTCCATTTCTCTCTTATAGGGAAGTATCCTGGAGTGCCTAAAACCTTAGCTAAAGTCACTATCTCTTGTCTTATTGCTCTGTTGAAATCTATGACTACTACTTCTAAAGGGCAGAGATTTAGCATTACATTTTCTGGCTTCAAATCTCTATGAACATACCCTAGATCATGGAGCTCTTTCACACCCTTAGTCATATCTGTGAGTATCTCATTCAAATCATCAGGATATCTATTATGGTAGAGATACTCTCTTAGAGTCATTTCAAACTTCTTGAGTCTCAAAGCAATAAAACCATGACCAAGTATAACTCCGTCGAGCTTAGCTAAGTTCTTGCATTATCTTTTCTAAGCCTCTCTCAGTACTATGTATTCATTTGCAAACTCATTTTAATATTGCTCGTTCTTAATGAGATACTTGAATGGATATACCTTGTATGCGAATTCATCAACAACTATAAGTTTTACCTTGTTAGGTACGTCAATATTCAAATAGTTTTCAATACAGCTGCTTATGTCGACTGCATTTAATGCAGGTATATACATTGCTCTCTCTTATAAGCATGCAATATACATACCATTTGCTGGTTGGTTCATTGACTCAAACCGCTTCTATCTCTTAAGTCTCTCCTACTGTTCTATTTGTGAATCAAGAGAGTTATTTTTTCTTTTAGCAGGTACAAGCTTTTAAGTTTCCTCATCTTTAATCAGAAATTCGCTTAGATGATGCTTTTGCATATGTCTCTTTACTTTAGCTGAGTGAGTATAAGACTTCATGCAGGTAGTGCATTAGTATCTACCATCTACTTTATCAATCTTGAAGTAGATCTTAGCTCTACCAGAGTGTACCTCTTTGATGTGTCTCTTCAAGCTAGACTCAGTTGAGAAAAAATTTTAGCAGCCTTCACATTAAAATGTTTTAATTTTTTCTATTGGTTGCTGTTCCTTATCTTCCTCAACCAATTCAACTTATGTTTAAACTCCCATCTCAGCACTCTACTTCTTGTTTTAAACTTAAATTTTAAAGACCTCAGCTACAAACTCTAGAGCTCTTAGCTCTACCTCCTTTTCAATATAAATTACTTCTGGTTACTTGGAGGAACCAAAGTTGAGCAATGATTAACCTGTTCCAAGAGAAACTGCCTTACGATTTAAGTTAGCCGCCATGATTAAATTCAAATTTAAATTTCTATTATTAATAAGTAAAAACCTCACTGGCTATACTAACTTTGTATAGGAGCTGGCACTGCAAAAACAATGGTTAATTCTTAGGTGTTAGACATCATATTTATACTTAGTTTATAACTATAAATTTTCTAATTTCATGCTTAATATTTTTAATTTTGGTACCAACTGAGAAAAAATTCAGGTTAGTACTGTACCAATTAGGTTTTGAACCATTTTGGAACTTTTCCATTAAAAACTCATTAGTTTAAAACTAGGTACTAATTAAGTATTGGTACCATTAAATTGGTACCAATTAAAATCAAACAAATTTAGTACCAGTACTAATCAAATTTAAACAAATTTAGTACTAATTTAATGGAACTAAATTGATAAAAATGGAACTCCATCTCTGAAGTTGTTACAGCTTCTGCCAGCTTTCACCACGTATCCTTACCAGGTTGACCTCCTATAAGATGCCCATATTTAATACTAAGATTTTAAACAGTAGGATCCAGAACTCTATATATTAAAATTTGAATTCAATAACAAGGGAAAGAACAAGGATGGAATCTATAAGTACTGCAATGAAGAGGGTTGAAGCTTAAGAAATGATCTCAAGATTTAGAAGCAAGGAAGATCTCTATCGATACCTCACTTAGCATGGTAAGCATGTGACATATTCTTAATCATATGCTATAGTGGGTTTATTCCTTCCAACGATGGAAGGTACCAAAATTTCATTCTTAAAAGCTATAGTCTGCGATGAGAAGAAAGCCTTCAAAAACAGTGAATAAAGTTGATAGATATACCAAACTACCCAGAGATTTCAGTTACTAATCTCTAAGAGGATGCGATGAAAGATGAAAGAGTTGGTAGTTTATCTTCCTACCAATAAACAATTCTCTAACAAGCTTCCAGAAAGGAGCTTCTTCTTTGGAGTTCTTGGCACTTTAAGAGAGAGTTGTCTCAGAGAGATCATTGAAGAAGCTCACAAAAAACGTTACTCTATTTCTCCTGAAGATTAAAAGAAGCAAGGCATACTAATAAGCGATACCTGCCTCGCTGAGCTTAAGAAGCATCCATTCCTCTCTCGTAAGCTTTGATTCTTAACTTTGTAGGGAAACCTGGAACTGGTATATTCCTAATGAAAGAGCATGCGAAGGTTCACAGAGAGAGAAAGTCATAGACTATTTATGAAGTGAGCAAAAGACTTTATAAAGATGTCTAAAAGCTAGAAGAAATGAACATAGATGCAGGAGCTGGCACAAAGAGAAGAAATATGGGTCCAAGCAAGCCTTAAGAAGAGGAGAAGAAAGAGAAGCCAAACCCCTTTATGGGCCAATTTAATATGTGAATATATTCATTCGTTTAAATCTAAAACTTTTTATAAACATTCATTCTTCCTTCTCTCGCACAAGCTGTTGTCTTATCCACGCTTACTCTCTTACAGTTGCTTTGAATCAAGTCTACTGTATCGATAGGCAAGTCATGCATAAGATGATACAGTAGCAGCTTCTTGTAGTGAGTCTTGATTTAACTCCAGTAGAATTCTATTCGATTAAATTAAGGACTATAAGGAACGTTATAAACAGGAGTTATGTTTAGGTCTTCATAAGCTTTCTTAGACTCCTTAGTCTTATGAACTGATAGGTTATCAACAAACAGGATGATCTCTTGGTTGCTATACTTCTCTCTGAGCTTATGTAGGATCTCTATATACTACTCTCGCTTAATAGAGCGAGGGTGAATCACATAACTCTCTAAGCCTGAATTTTCACTTATACCAGCTAAAATTGCATGAGTGACTACCTTTACTTTTTAGTCATAAACTTCTAATATTATCATACTTCTTATACAATGACTTATTAATAAAAGTGTTGAAAGTAAACACAGCTTCATCTGCATGTATGAACTTGATGTTATTATCAAAGCTCTCTGCATTTAATCATATATATATTTTAATTATTACTATAAAATGGAACTGTAAAATCAATCACTCTCTTCACTCTGTTGACAGTCTTGAAAGTAATACCATTTCTTCTATAAATGTTGGCTATAGTCTAAGGAGAGATGCGCATATCAGGAAACTTGCGATGAAATATTACAGCTCGCTAGTCTAGAGGAAAGTGTGCCCAATACTTTAAAGTCTTAGAGTCACAGAGGTAGTCAATATGATGCTATGAGAACTTTTATTTTCTAGCAGGATGCTTTCAAGTACCAGAATTAAAATGCTAAACAGCTAACATGCAGTGATACCTAACAGTAGAGGCACTCTTGTGTAAGAGCTTTGCAATAGCTGCATAATTCAATACTGGTTTGAATTAATCTATATTAATACTCGTACCATACCTAAGCTGAAGCAGTAAATCTAAATATTTCTCATCATAAATAGACCCTAAATTTCGCTAATTTCTATTTCTCATTTTGTAAATAGGCCTAATTTCTCTACTAACCCCAATAAGACCCCAACTATACCCTACAAATCAAAGCACTTATAAACCTCACTAAGGGGTTTTGGGGTTTTTAATGGTTCAATGATAAACCCCCCTCTATGCTAATATTTTTAAAATGGAGTATTATCTTTAAATATCTTCAAGAATTATTGTTATAATATGATTAATATTATATTAAGAATTTTTCTTTTTTTTTTTTGTTTCTTAATATGTTCATAAAAATTATGATAATAAAGATTTAAATTGAAATTTCTTTAAGTTTAGGCATTATTATTAATTTCGTTAATTAAAAATTTTTGTCTGAATTTAATGACGTTCTACAGTGTTTAACCTTTTTATGCTTATTAAAATAGACAAATCTAATAAAATTAATAGATTATTGATTTTTCATAATTTATTAATAAAATTTTTACCAATTATAAAT
The DNA here is from genome assembly GCA_000711775.1 of Oxytricha trifallax. Taxonomy (NCBI): domain Eukaryota; phylum Ciliophora; class Spirotrichea; order Sporadotrichida; family Oxytrichidae; genus Oxytricha; species Oxytricha trifallax. Next base: position 48,935 of record ARYC01025668.1, read on the forward strand.
ATTAATTTTGTATAATTAAAGTTATTTTGTTTAAAAAATATAAAAAAATTTCTAAATCTATTTTTAAATTAATGTAAGATAAAGAATATCAATAATAAATATATTCTTATAATTAAAAAAATCTAGTTTATAAATTTGATATATAAAAAGAAGATATTTCAAAATTTATAAATTATAAATTATTAAATTAAAAAATTATCGCATTTAACAATTAAATTATTAAATTATTTTAGATTTTATTTGTTTTTATTAGGATATTTGAATTTTTATTTTTTAAATTAAAATTTTTCCATAGAAAATCTGTGTGTATTAGAAGAATTATGATTGCACCCTCTATTTAAGTTTTGTAATTTTTTTTTTAATATCATTTAATGAAAATACCTGTCAACTCTTTTTTTAAGAAAACAAAAAACGCGTTCACTCGGTATACTTATAAAAAAAAATCTTTAAAAAATTTTTCTCTTTTAAATAACTTTTATATTTTTATTCTAAAAAAAAGTTTTATTTATGGTTTACTAAAAAAAATTAACTTTAATTTTAATTTATTATCGTTATCAAAATATTTGTTTTTATTTTATAAAAAAACTATTGGTGAGGGTTTTTTTTATATTCGCGGATTAGTTTTAATTTTTTTTTAGACGCTTCTTTTACAGATGACGAACCTTTATGAGAACCTATAGAATGAAGTTTAGTACAAACTTGATTGCTTTTTATTTTTATAATTGCTTGAATTGCTGAAAATTTAATAACTAGTCGTTTTGGAAGTTATACAGGTAGAGATAAAAGAGTTTGATTTTCATGATACAAAACTTTTGATGAATTGAAGTTTTTGATACGTGTTCTTACGGTGCTGGCAGCAATGTTATGTTATCGTCACCTTTTTATTATGAAATAACAGTATACGAGTTTCTTTTATCTTTTCATCGCATGAAATTTGATGCAGACAGAGTTTTTTTTTTAAGTTTAGTATATATTCTGTAATAATAACATTAGGCTCTTATATTTCAATTATCTATAAAATGGCTTTCTTGAAAAGAATTTTTTAATGGTATTATAATTATTAATTTTTTTTTATTATATCTACTCTACACCCACTTTATCACCACTTTTTTTGCTTATTTTACAGATCCTGTATGATATCAAAAAACTCGAGTAATTGATTACATTCAATTAAGCCACGAACCTTTAAAATGAGGTTGAGGACCTTCAAAAAGAGATCATTTTACTTATCATAAAACCAGTACAGTGTTTTGATTTAAAAACGACGGCCCTTTTGCAGAAGCTTTTTTAATGCTAAATATGTTTTTTTTTTTATCTATATTTTTTACTTATATATATTGACTTATTCTTTTACGTAGAATCTATACAACAAAAGAAATTACCTTCACTTTCGCTACTTTTTGCGTATCTTCTTTTAAAACAATTTTTTTTTTTTTTTTTTTTAATGTACATTTTAATTATAATTAGTTTTGTAGTTTGCTACTGACGTTTTCCTATTGAATTTTTTTGACTTATTAACAGTTCTTCTTGATTTTTTCATTTTTTAATCATTCTAAAAGATTATTGTTCTTTTTTTTTTTTCGATTTTTTTAATTTAAAGTGCTCTGTTATTCATTAAAGCCGCTAAAGTTTTATCTTTAAGTTTTGTTTTCATGCCTCTTATGGGTTGCGCCGTCGCTACTGGATTAATCTTCGCTTCTTTAATTAAAGGTATTTCTTATGCTCCTGATTTAGAAGAAACTCTTTTTAATTATACCACTCTTGGTTTCGCTTTCGTTGAAAGTTTCGCTTTCTTACTTTTTTTCGTCGCTGCTGGAGTTTTATTTATTTAATTCAATTTTTTTTTAAAAAATTGAATTTAAAATATTTTAAAATTCCGTTAAATTTTGTTTAAATTCTTTTAGAACTATTGTTTTAAACATTTGGGAAATTTAAGTCATCCTTCTATTAATCGTTGAGGTTTAAACCTTTTTTGATACAA
>ARYC01025670.1:0-23722 GCA_000711775.1 Oxytricha trifallax
TTGTTTTTTCTAGAATTAGTGACATGTTTATGTTTTTTTCTTTTATGCTAACAATTTCTTTATTCAACACTACGGATCTATCTTTAATTTTTATACAAACCACGTTTTTAAGCTTTCATTACGTATTTTTTGGACAGACAGCAATTCATTTCTTAACTTTGTTTGCTTTTTGTTTAACGACTTCAGGCGCTATTAAAGCAGCTCAATTTTTTTTTCATGTTTGATTGCCTGATGCAATGGAAGCACCTACACCAGCTTCAGCTTTAATTCATTCATCGACACTAGTTGTTGCAGGAATTTTTTTAATAATTCGTTTTTCAATAATTTTGAGTTTACTCCTTTTGTTAATTATTATTTAGCTTTATTGGGTGGTATTACCTTAGCTTTCGGATCCGTTACAGCAATTTTTCAAAGTGATATAAAAAAACTTGTTGCTTATTCTACTATTAGTCAAATAGGTTATTTAGTTTGTGGTTGTGGATTTGTTGTTATGAAGAAGTTTTATTGTATCTTATTATTCACGCTTTAAACAAAGCTTTTTTATTTATAATTGTTGGTTATTTAGTTCATTTTTTTAACGGTAATACTGATTTACGCCAAATGGGGGGAGCTTATTTATATTCTTTTGATGTTGTAGTATTTTTATTCGGTGTTTCTTTTAATTTAGCTGGTTTGCCTTATAGCGCTGGTTTTTTAGGTAAAGAATTTTTAGTTTTTCAAGTTTTAAAGGATGACTTTGTATCTCTTTTAGTTCGATCTTGTTGATTAGTCGGTTTTTTTTTTTACTCCTATTTATATGTTAATGTTATTATTTTTTGCTGTTTTCGGTTTTAAAAAAAGTACTCTTTTATCTTATGCTTTATTTTGAGACTTTAAATTATTTTTTAATTCTTTTTTTTTTTAATTTTTTCAAAAATTAACTTTAAAAATTCACTTTTTTCCAGATTTCAATTTACGTCAATAACTTCAAATTTAACCTCTATTATTCTTTTTTTATTTTGAATATTTTTTTTTTTTTTGGCGAATCTCTTTTATTGTTATTATTTAACTTTTCTTCTTTAAACGACACGATCAGTAGTTCGTATTTTTTAAATTTTAAAAATTTTACTGTTTTTAATTTTTTTTTATTATCTAATAAACTTCACTTATCTTTAAATTATTTTATTTTTTTTCTTTCAACCTGTTCGTTTATCTTTTTAATTAAATTACGTCATTCTTTTATTTATAAATATTTTTTATTTGAATCTAAATTTAATTAAAAAGATAAACGAACAGGTTGAAAGAAAAAAAATAAAAAAATTTAAAGATAAGTGAAGTTTATTAGATAATAAAAAAAAATTAAAAACAGTAAAATTTTTAAAATTTATGTATTTTTTTTTTTATTTTTTTTAATTTAATTATAAAAAAAATAAATTTTTCTTTGAGTTCTTTTAATTTTTTTTTTTTTTAAACTAAAATTATTTTTTAAAAAAAATAAATTACTTTGTTATTTAATAAATAAAACAACAAAAAACTTTTTATAGAAAGATAATTTATTAATCGAACCTTTAGACATCCATTCTTTTGAAATAGCCGATCAATTCTCATTGAATAAAACTTTTTATTTTGATCAAAAAACTAAAACCTCTTGTTTTGAATTTACAAAAAACAACGCTTTTGACTTTAATAAAAAATTTTATTATAAACTATTAAATTTTTTTTTTTAAACACCTTTTTACCTAATAATTCATTTTTTCCTCGTTCTGGATTTTTTAATATGTTTTTTTTTAAAGGTTCGAAAGGATCTGCATACATTGTTAATTTAAACAAAGTTCTTCTTCGTTGAAAAGATTTTTTTAATTTAATTTTGAATCTTTATCTTTTTAATCTTAACCCTTTAGTTTACTCATCCCCCTTTTTTAAGAATGAAACTTTAGCTTTAAACTGAAATTTAACAGTTTGAGAACTCCGCTCTTGAAAATATTGCTATCCTTTTTTTGTTTTTAAAACTAATAATTTTTCTATAAAAACAAAATTTTTTTACGATAGATTAGCATCTTTGGGTTATTCTTTATTTATAGTTTCGGACTGCTTATATCATTTTAAAAATTTGTATTTTTTTAAAAAATTTTTTTTTTATACTATAGGTTTAGTTTCTTTAAATATTAATCCTTGACTAGTCTCTTATCCAATTTTAGCCTCTTCTAATAGTTTTTTAAATCAAATTTTTTTTTACAAGCTCTTTCGTACGCTCAAAAAAAAGTTTTTTTTTGCAATTTCATTATTTTAAAAAAATATGAAATTACGTTTCTTTAAACAAGCTTTTAAATTAATAATAAATTTATTCGCTATAGAATTAATCAAATCTGGGTTACGCGTTTTATACGACTTCAAAAAACGAAACCAGATTACTTGTTATCTTTCTATTTTATTTTTTCCGATGTTTTCTTCAACTTTCTACCACCCTTTTCTTATTGTTTTGAGATGATATGTTTTTAGTTTTGAATATTTGTTCAATTACTATCAACGCTAGTATGGCTGAAACCTCGTTATATTTTTTGTTTTTGCTTCTTTCTGTTTTTACTGGAAAACTTTTTAAAAATAGCAAGTTTAACCGCCCTTATTTATTAAACTCAGTCAATTCTTCTTTTGCTCTTTTTAAATCTTCTTTTTTAGTTTTTTTAAAATTTATTAAAAATTTAAAATCTTAAATTTTTAATTTTTAATTTTAACCGTAATACCTATTTGCCATATTAAAATTTAATTAAACTTTATCTTTATTTTTATATTTTATAGCTGATTTTATAATGTTTTTACTAACCTGCTCTATTAGAGGTTTTAGTTAGTGTTAAATTTTACTTTTTTGTAAAGCAAATTTAAAAAAAAATACTTTTCTTTTTAAAATTTTTATTATAAAAAAAACGATTTGTAACAAAAAAAATTTATTTTATTGAAATTCCAAAACGTGTTTTGATAAATAAAAAAAATATTTTCTACGAAAACGTTTTATTTTTAAATTTTATATTATTTAAATAAAATTTTGTTTTATCATAAACTTTTGGGTCTATAAAAAATAATAATTGTTTGGGTACATTTTTTTATTTTTTAATATATTTTAATATTAAACGACTTTGCCTCGATAACTTTGCTACGATAATTTTAGTTATCAAATTTTTTTACAACATTAAATTAATAATCATATCGAGAATCCAATGTTTAAAGCTTAATACTAGTTTTTATCTGTAATTACTGTTTTTAAAACATAATAACTACAAATTTACATTCGTGTTTTTTTTGCTTTAATCATTTTAATTTTTAACGTTTTAATTAATCTATATTGTTATAATTTTTACGTCTGGGTCAGATATTCTTTTAGAATCATTAAATGTTTCTGACGTATTTTTACAAATATCACGAAATTGTTTTTATCCACTTTTTTCTTTAATTTTTTTTTTACTATTTTACAATATAGAAATTTTTTATATTCAATGTTATATATAAAAAATTCTATTCTTTTTTTGTTATTTGTACATTTTATAGATTATATTTTCAAACTAAAATTAAACTTATTTCCAAAATACGTATACGACAGTCACAATAAAATTTTATCAATTTTTTTTATAATTGTTATAGTATATTATAATAACTATTCGGCTTTACTGCTGTACGTATACGTTTTAATTTATTTTATATATTTTTTAAGTTATATCACTTTAATAGACTTAGCTTTATTGTAAATATCGATGTTAATTTATACGTAGATTTAAAAAAATATAATAAATTATATTTAAGCAATTACGAAATTTTAAAATTATATTTGTCCTACCCTAAGCTGTTAGTGTTTAGCACACTTTATGTTGTTTTAAGAAATAAAAGTTTGAATTACAAATCGTTTTTAGTGTTGTTATACCAACGTTCGTTGGGCATCCCTATTTTTTATATAAAGTTAAGTTTTTTTTTAGCTGATGTATGTACAAATGCTTTAAAAACATCTGATTTAAAAAAAAAAATTATACGTTTTCAAACCTTTTATCATAATTTAGAAATATGGTATGATTCTACGTTTTAGTTAATAAATGAGTTTGTGAAAATATAAAAGAAGTGGAGGGTAAAAAAATAACTATAATAAATAGAAATATCATGTTAAACAATAAAGACATTAACGCTTTGATTAAAATTTTAGACTATTTACACACAAAAGAAATGGCATGCGTCTCAACTTCTTTAAAAGGCATGGAGCATCATACGCAAGCATTCAAACAAAATTTTACAGAAAAAGGTGCTTCTCTAGTGGAAATTTTTACGAAAAGTAAACTTATAACTTACAAAGATAACAACTTTAAAAATAATACTTTTAAAACTTCCAACGATAACATACTAAATTGAAGAGAATACAAAAATGAAATACACCCGCAGTACCTTATTCAAAGTTTTGTAGATAATCAAATTATAACGGATCGAAAATACTTACCTTTTTGAAAAAATAGACCTGATGATTTTTTTACGCAAGGTGATCGTTGACGTACACCGCTTATACTATGATAACTTATACGGCAAACATTTATAGAGAACCGGATAAACAAGTACTTATACAAAATGGAATTGAAACTAGGTGCGTTTCTTTTGTTGATTTAAAAAAAAATAAAGAAATTTCAGAAACTGCAATTCAATATATAGAACACGATTTATTTTCGATATCGTAAAATATTTAAAAAATTTTACAAGAGATTATGAACTTCCTTTTGACAAACGAACAATCTGTAAATAAAATTACCGAATTGATTCTTATTTAATAAAATGATTTAAAAGAAAACATTTAATTTTTAGCCAGAATGAGTGATTAAACTGCGACGTTGAACGATAAAAAAGAAACTACAATTTAGAAGAAAAAAATATACCCCATATCAATAATTATAATAATCGAAATCTAAAACATTAATTTTATTTTAAAATTATTATTTTATAATTTTTTAATTTTTTTAATTTTGAAATCTCCACTAAAATTTTTACAAAAATATTTTTCAATTTTTACTTATATTAAAAATAAAAGCATAAAAATCGACCCCTATAACTCAAACAATCATCAAGTAAAAAAAATAAGCGGTTTACGAAACGTATTTTATAAGTTTGAAAATGATTATATAATTTTTAAAATAAAAAATAATGTAGACGAGAATTTAAAAATTATTGAAAAATTTTTAACTAATTAAATATAGAGAATATATAAAAAATTAATAAAATGAAATAATTGAAGCAAAGTTAAAATTAAAATCAGATTCGGAATAACAACGATATTTTAAAAGAATGTATTATATACCGTCGAGTACAACTATCTTCCGATTTTATATGCGAGAAAAGAATGCTTTAGAAAAAAAAATATAAACTGATAGCAATAAATAACAAAATAAAATTATTTTTTTTTAAGTATAAATACTTTATTTATAGAAATTATAACATAAGTTTTTCTATATTATTTTTTAATAAATTAATCGAAGTCGTTAAAATTATAAATTTTTTTAAATTTTTTTTTAATAAATCAATTTTTTTTTTAAACACTATTGCGTGTCCAAAAAAAAGTTTTTCTATAATTTCGTTATTTTTTTTTTTAATAAAGAATTACATCTCTTTAAACAAACTTTTAAATTAATAATAAATTTATTCGTATAAAATCAATCGAATCTAAGTTACGGTTTATATTGACTTCAAAAAACGAAACAGATTATTTCTTTTCCGATGTTTCTCTCAACTTTCTGTCCTTTTTTCTTATTGTTTTGAGGTAATATATTTCTAGTTTTGAACATTTGCTCAATCACTGCCAATGCCGGTATGACTCAAGCCCCTGCTATATTTTTTTTTGTCTTCGCTTCTTTTTGTTTTAAAAATTCTTGATTTTCTGTTTTTACCGGAAAACTTTTTTAAAATAACAGGTTTAATCACTCTTCTTTATTAAATTCAGTCAACTTTTTTTTTTTTTTTATATAAACCTTTTTTTTTAGTTTTTAATTACAATAATTATCTCAATTTTTTTTTTATTTGTTTTTTTTTTTACAAAAATTTTAAATTTAATTTTAATAACGATTTTCAAATAAAATAAATGAGGGGACTGTATTTACTCTCCTTGATTTTTTAAAGAGTGCTCCTTTTATTATGAATTGAAGTTGAAATAAATTAACTAAACCTAAAGAAGCTTTTTTTTACGTTTTTTTATTAATTATATGTGCATTTACAAAATTTATTTTATTAATCATTTCTTTTCTAGTCGCCCGTTGGTTTTAAGCTGAATATTTGTAAAATTAATAAAAAAGAAGAAATTTACATTAAAGATAAAACAAAGTGAGCTTCTGATAAAAATATTTAAAATTAATTTATTAATCAACCCGTAACAATTGTTTATTAAAGCAACTTATTCATTTTTAAAGTTAATTAAAAATAAACAAAAAAATATTTTTTACTCTAAAACACTTTATAATTTAATATTAGCTACCGTTATGGGATTTCATTTATGGTTTATAGATTTAGTGAACAGGTTAGAAAATAATATACAAGATTTAAACGATACTAAATTAATGCACAAAAAAAAATTCAAATACGATTTCATTTATTTTTAGTTGCTATAAACATAGCTATAGTAAACAACGAAACCTCGTACGTAAATACTGTTAAACGGTTATGTATATATTTTGATAAAAATAAAATATTTTTCAATCCTAATGATAACAAACCGATTAAGTTTAAAAAAATAATGCAAGCTTTCGGAACGAACCCAATCGAAAACAAAATCAAAAATTTTTACGAAGTTAGAGCCACCGCTCCATTAAAAACTCAAAATGAAGTTAAAATACATCCTTCTTACAAAACAAAAGGGTACGGTAATTTAACCTTAGATGGCATAAAAACACATAAACCTTTATACGCTCAACGAAGTATTATTGAAAACGACAAAGAACGTTTGGTATATAACAGCATTCAGAGTAATTTTCAAATTAAAAAAGCTCTTAAATCTTACAATCCCGGCGAGGAAGATATTCGCTTAAAAACTATACATATAATTTTAAAGAGACTAGTTGACGAAGAGGTTGGTCTTCATTACTAAACGAAAGTACTTAAACACTAACAGTAGTTTGTAAGTAATTTATTTAACGATTAATTTTATAAAATATATAAACAGTTGACGATGGGTGCTTTTAAATTGTATTCAAAAAGAAAATTTAGAATTTAACGAAACTGTTGTTTACGATTCTCAAAAAGAAAATTTAAATTACAATTTAAATAATTTAGAAGTAAAAAAATGAATTTTTAATAAAGAGTTTAATGTGCTTTTAAACGACGATGCTTCTTTAGCGAATACGATAACATATGTAGAAAAAACAACCGCCCTCGCAAACATATTTCAAGAATACACTTTAACAGACGAAATTCAAAATGAATATTTATATCAGATTACTGAAAATTTAAATTTAAAATCAAACGAAATGCAAAAGATAATTTTAGAGGTAAAAAAGGGTGACAACGTAATAATTTAATTTTAACCGTAAATATTAATTAATTTTTTTTTAAAATAAAGTGTATAATTGATAACCGAAGATTTTTTAAAAAAATTCAAAAATTTAAAGTATCAAGCTCTTGAAGTTTTTTTTGATACTCCTTTTCACAGAAGATACAATAACATCGAAGTAATTTTCGAAGATTCTGATAAATCCATAAATATTTATTTTACTAAAAAAGATTTTCTAACGGCGTTAAAAATATTTACCTTTTACACAGACGAAGAGTTTGGTTCGAAAACTATATGAATAAATGATTTTGAATTAAAAAAAAAGAAGATGAGTTGTTATTAATCGATATATTACCGTTTTTAGAACAGAAAAATAAACTAAAAAGTAAATCGTTAAGCTTAAACGAATGAAATTATATGCGTCATCTTATTGTTTATCAAATAAAAGATGATAAAGATGACGAGTATTATTTAAGAAAACAATCGGACGATTTTAAATTTTAATTGAAAACGTAACATCTTTAATCGAGATTCGTGTCGATCAAAATACGCTCGATTTTTTAATATATTTTTATTTCAATATAAATTTAAAAATTTTGAACGTGCCGCCATTAGAATCTTACTAATGTTTTTTTTATTAAAAATAAAATAATATAAAAAAAGTTTTTAACGTTTTAATAAACAATAATTATTTTTTAAATATTTAAATTTTTTATCGTACCGGCCCATATTCTTAGAGAATTGTGGACTTATCGACAGAATAAGAAATTATTAAAACATGGTTTAGAGAACTCTCAAATTTACCCTCAAATTAACCAAAACGAAACCCATCTTTTTAGAGCCTAGGTTAGATATGTAACCAAAACTAAATATATATTTATCACACCTGCGGAATACGAACACTTGTTAAAATTAAAAGAAGATCAGGATTTAAATATAAAACTTGACAGAAGTCTTTGACATTGGGGGACATTAGTAAACGGGGGGGGGGGTGAGTGGTCTCTCCAGCAGGACATTTACTATTGCGTAAACCTCTATGCATCCCTTGAAGCGAGGGGGGGCGGGGGGGGGGGGGGGCGGGGGTGGTGATAACTCGACTTTAATTTTGGCATTAAAATCAACTTAACTAATCACCCTAAATTAAAGTCAGTTTGTCTCGCTCCTACGATGCGATATAGAGGGTTACTGCAAAAAATAAAGTTCAGTTAATTTTAAATTCTCTTTCTAACAAGTACCATTTTGTCTAGGTTTCCATAAAGTTATTAACTGCCACGAATTATAATTATTTAATTTCAAATTAAAATTAATTTCCCCAAATAATTTATATTTCAGCAATAATAATATAATTCTTTTGAGAGTAGGTATCAAGTAATAAATTCATGATATAGAATAAAATATTAAAATATAATTATTTTTTGCCTTTCAATTTTGTAATTCAAGAAATATAAATCTTAAAAATAATAAGAATCAAAACCATCAGTTAATTTAAAACAAATAACAATAACTACTTTATTATCGCATATTTTATTCGATTTGATTTAATATTATTACAAATATTCTTTTATCTTGTAATTCATTAATTGATCAATTTAAAAATATTGCTAAATTGGTCTAATATAAATTTTGATGAAGCTTTCGCCTTGAATTGGACTATTTCCTCTTTTTTAATCATGTTAAATCATAATATATAATTAATTATTTTGTGTTATTCCTTGTTGACCAATGGCCGCGAAACCTAGCAAATTTTAATAAATTTATATAAAAATTGTCAATTTAGTTATAATTTAAATACAAATAAGTCGATATTATGTATAGTAGACTTAATACAAAAATTTTTTAAACAAAAAATTATAGCATTATCGACAACTTTTCAAATAAATAAATTTTTTTATTCACAAAATCTATTGTATTTTTAAATAAAATATCTCAAATAAATCAATCATAATTATTGTTTTATAACTATTGTACTAATTATATTGAAAAGTATTTATCTCTTACAAATTATAATTTAATTTTAAGATTATATTTAATAACACAAATTTTAAAAATAAATTAATAATAATATATATTTCGATAATAAATACTTAATAAAAACTATATTTATAATTGAAACCAATTCCTACAACAAATATTTTAGGTAGAGCAGATTAATTAGATCCTGCTAAACTTGGAACTTGTGAAACCCATAAAAACCTTTTGCTATTCTATTGCTGAAACAGAAATATTTTCTTAATAATTTTTTTCTTCTAATTTATAATAAATATTATATTAGAATATGGATAGCCTTTTGGAAATTCTATAATTAGAAACCTTTTTTACTTAATGTTAGTAGTAAATAAAAATATAAAATAAATATTTATTTTAACTTATATATTGGAATTTGAATCTAAAATTTTATTTTATTACTGTTAAAATACATAAGAATAGGAAATATGAGAAATAGAAATGAGATCAAAATATGTAATTAATTATAACTGAAACTTATTACAATTCTTACTAATTTGATTTACAAACTAAATATAATTATGACCAATTTAATTTAAAAAATAAATATATTAAAATTGTGCAAGTGTGCAAAAATATATATATTATTACAACCACGGGGTATGTGATTAGCACTTTTGATTATTTAATTGTTTATATAAATAATTAAATATATAATGAAATGGCATTTTCTTAAAATAAATAATGAAATAACTGGACACCAAGAATCTTAAAACCACCCCTATGAAGAACGATAAAATAAATGTCAAAGAACAAGAAATATAACTACTGACAAGAGTTCTTCTTGTCGATTTCTGGATCTGTAAAACTATAAACAGCCGAATAAATTTTTCAGTAACTGAAGCAAAACTAGCCCTCAGTCATTGAAGTAAATTTCTATGAAGATGAGACCACTAAAAATGCTTTTTCACATTAATCTGTCTACTGACTAGAACGGGATCAACAGGGAATACTTTAAGAATAAGAAGAGAGGTGGGTACTAGTTATTCAGTAAAACAGGCCTCAAAATGACAGATTTGGGTATTAAGACATCTTAAGAATTCTTTTAATCGCACCAAGGACTCAAACATATGTACGGCAATGCTGAGGATATGTAATAAGAATATGGAAAGATTTCAGCAAGAGCACTCCTTGAGCTGAATAAACAATTACCTCAAAAAATAAATTCAAAAAATACTTTGTGAAAGAATTTATTGTGGAAAATATTGCGAACGGCTCGATGTCTTACAAAGAGTACTTTTTTGAAAATCTTAGGGATCCTGAGGCTCTCGTTTACATCTGTTAAGAGCAGTAGAAATTGAATAGCACCCATAAAATACAGAAGCAGCTGGGCGTGGTTAAAAAGACTAAAGTATCTATCAGAGAGCAGCTAATCAATTATGTGAAGACAAACAGTCATTTATACAAAGAGTGCCAAAAGCTGACAGATGATTTATTAAGAGAAATTGGGTACTTTGATATAACAGAAGAACTGTACTAAGTATTACTAAAGAGAGAAGATAAAAAGATTCACTGTGTCTGGCTTTACGGGCAGCCAGCACCGGCAAGAGTACAATCCTGAAAATGATCGATGCCATCTTTATCTGCGACGAGTTAGTCCCTGGGCCAACTCGGTTCATGTAGAAACAAGATAACTTGCAAAAGAGCCTCAAATCGTGTTGATTGACGAAATGAACATTGAAAGATTATTCAACAAATACAATATTCCGATTATGAAGAAGTTTCTGGAGGGTGGAGGATACGCCGTTGATGTTGCTTTTCAAAGACTGCAACACGATAATAACTACTAATAAAATTCCCTGGAATAGAATGACAGCTGAAGAAAAGGACTGCTTCGAGAGGAGATGTATTATTGTATCGGCTAAAGTGGATGGTAAATCCGGCAAAATTATGTTCCCATTCAATACCATGCAACTCGCAAACTATCTATTTGACAGATCAGAGGAAGAGAGTCTTTGAAGCGAAGACACAATAAGCGATATAAAGTGATCGAGGCAACTGATGAAATAGCATAAGAGATACGGAGACAGAAGATGACTAAAGAGAATGCCATTTCATTATATATTTAATTATTTATATAAACAATTAAATAATTAAAAGTGCTAATCACATACCCCGTAGTTGTAATAATATATATATTTTTGCACACTTGCACAATTTTAATATATTTATTTTTTAAATTAAATTGGTCATAATTATATTTAGTTTGTAAATCAAATTAGTAAGAATTGTAATAAGTGCCAGTTATAATTAATTACATATTTTGATCTCATTTATATTTCTCATATTTCCTATTCTTATGTATTTTAACAGTAATAAAATAAAATATATTATGATGTCTACCATTTCACCATCTAATAAAATCTATAAATCGAAATATATTTTTTTTTAAATTATTGAAATTCAATCTTTTTTTGTATTACTGCTAAAAGACTCCAAAATGCGATGCCAAAAATCCGTATTTTTAATAATATACATCTGTCTATTTATAAAGCTATTTGAAATATACAAAATTCATAATGTATTTTTGTATGGAATGCGGTGAAGAAGGAGGTAAGCACTCTCATGAATTAAAGCCAAGAGACAAGTATTGCATCAAAATGAACCAGGATTTCTCATTGCTCTTTAATAAAACGGAGAAATTTCATGATAAAGCTGTCGAAAAGTACAAGCAATCATTAATTATATTAAATAGTATTAAAAGCTTAATGATAGCAATAAGCTTATAATTATATTCGCAGAATATTTTTTTTCATTTTCTCTTAATTTATTCAATAAAATTCTAATTAGTTTTCCCTAATTTATTTTAAGATTTCAATAAATTAAAACACAAATTAAACAAAAAATCTATGCATTTAAAGTGAATTTAAAATTTTAACTATCACTGATTAAATTTGCTTTTTCTAATTGCTAATTAGCAAATATATCTTTAAATTTGTTAATTGAAATTATAAAAACGACATATTTTTAGTATTTTAGTCACATAAATTGCTAATATTTATATTTTAATTCTAAATTATAAGATAAATTTTAAATTAATAGCAATTATTTTATGCTATCCAACAATATTTAGTTAATTATTAGTAATATAAAGCATTTTAATACAAAATAACTTTATAAATCTTACTTAATTTAACCTTTTATATGTTTTTATGATTCTTTTTATATTGTTCTCAATTCAAGCTTTTTATTTTGAAAGAATAATCTAATTTACTAAAAAACAGTAAAATGTGAAATATTTAACAACAATAAAAAATTGTTAAATACGATAATAGAATCTTTTTTTTTTTAAAAAAAAAAAACATCATATTTATATTTCATTTATTCAAAGAAATTATCTATTGAATAGGAGATCATCATGACTTGGGCGAGCAAGCAATTCAAGAAGATTCAAAATCCTCAAAACACCCCTACCAAAGAAAAATTGAGCGATGACTACTAGGAGATAGTAAGCACCATGAAAAAAGTTAAGGATACTAGAGATAGAATGAACCAGAACTGTATTGACTATAAAGTTGTCGAAATGGAAGAGGACATCAAGATGATTTTTTAGGTTGAAAAATTCCTTACTCGTGTTGACTTATAAATATATAAATATTAATGGTGCAGACACTAAAATATAGACCTTGTAAAATCTAGTTAGATTTATATTTTTAATCAAAGGTATGTTTATCATTATTTTTGAAAGGAATTTTCTGTGATTTTTTAGATTTGATTCTTAATTTAAGAATGGTGTTAATTTATTAATTTTTGGTAGATTATGATGTATTGATATCAATTTATTTTATTATTTTAATCCACTATATTCTATTATATTTTGAAGTTTTATTCAATAATTTCTTAAGAATCATATTTTACTAATTTTGACCAATAAATTTAACGTTTTTATTAATAGATTGAATCGTAAAATTTAACTAACCTTATGTATATATTTTAAAACCATACTTTATTTTTTAATTTAATTTCAAATTATGAATTAAAATATTAAATCCATTTTATATACTACTTTAGTAATAAAATACTAACTACTTTTAATTTTATTTACAAATTTAATTATTTATCAAAAATATAATAAAAAAATTTAAAACTGTGATATAATTCATATATATATATATACTGATAAAATTTATGACTACTTCCAAAGTTTAGATGATGATCTTGTGTTCAAAGAATATAAGCAAGTCTTTAAATTGAGAAACCCAGAAATTTCACCATCGGAGATGAAAAATCAGGAATTCATCAATAGACATACCAAGTTCTAAATTCGTGCACTTTTCGAAGAATTTGATCAATTAAAAGCTTAATTGGGCATAAATTTATTTCTTTTTATAGAAAGGTTTATAAAAACACATATGAATTTTTTTTAAATTTTATAAGTTCGAAATTGCTTATGAATTATTTCAGAATATATAAATACTTATAAATAATTATTAAAAATAAACCTTATTAATAATTTATTTTTAATAATTATTTAAAATCACATTTTTATAATTAAAGTTTTAAAATAAAAAAGATTCTACAAACGTCTCCCATATTTAGCTAAAGAAAAATGAGAACTTCTAATCAAACCTCTATAAACCTTATGTTAATATAATTTAAAAAAAAATTATTGAGTGTGCAATTTTAAATTTACACTGCAATAGATTAAATAAATCTACGATAATGAATAAAAAATGGGAATTTAATATTATTTTTTGAGAAAATATTAGTTCGTTCTTTTTAATAATATATGAAGCATTATTTATTTCAAAATTTTTATTTTTATTTCATTAAATAAATATTCATAAATAATCTTTTTACCATAAGAATTTATTTAATTATAATTTAAGCAAGCCAATTTATAAGTTTAAGAGTTTAAAATATTTTAACATCAAGAATTGGTCAAAAAGATTAATGTTCTTTTCTAAAACATGAATCCAAAAAAATCTTGATAGGACTCTAATGCACCATTTACACTGTATAATATTTTCTTTAATTTTAGCTGAGATAACGAATAGTGAATAAATAGATAATTAAGAATTTCATCATAAATTTTAATGTTTTTAAAAATTTTAGTTTATTATGATGTTTTAAGTTTATTTTCTTGGTTATTTATAAATCTAAATAATGGATACTATTGTATAATTTTAAATGAGATGGATTTGATTTTAAAATATAAAATATTCTATTCCCAAATCTCTTTATTAGATGTTAAGTGATTAGATTGGAGGGAATTGTTGAGGGTCTTATTATGGTTATTAGAGAAAACACAGATTTGATTTAATGTTTATTTATTGAATATTAGAATAAACTCAAATCGAATGAATTAGTCGCTTATCTTAGTATATAATCCTGAACCAATTCAAAATCCCCAAAACCCCTTAATGAGGTTAATAAGTGCTTTGATTTGTAAGGAATTATTTATGGGTTGTGATTAATAATATTTTTCAATGTGAAATGTATAGTAAAAGAATTTAATTTAATCATTCAAAATGCACTTTGAATCATGTGGTCGAGATCTGAAGTTTATCTTACTTAACCACAACACTTACTGCTCTATAAATATGTCTGATCCTGTGTATGGTTTTATTAATATTGCTCTGCCATTTATTTCATTGATTGAAAGACTCTGTTTATATGTCTATAAATTGTTTTATTCTTTGCTTAGCATCCTTCTCGCAACTTGTAGAATATTATTCATTGCGAGGTATATCGCACACTATTATTATCGCTGCTAAAGCTCACACATCCCACTAAAAGTATCCATTTCTCCATCTTCACATTCTGGAAAACAGCCTTGAGTTCCCAAAACAGTTCCAATCCCTGATACTTGCACTCTTATTGTTCTGTTGAAGTAAATTATTGTTGATCTTACTATTGAATAGACCAACATTATATTCTCAAGCTTGATTACCTTTAAATGCCTAAACCAACTAGATTTATGAGTAATTTCTTCACACTTCTCAAAAATATAGTTCAATGTCCTCTGCTTAAATAGATAATTAATTTCTAACTTTCTCATCCTTTATGGCACAATGGATTTGGATATCACTAGATCCGCAGCAGAATGCTAATTAATTTCGAGATTTAAGCTAGAACAAGAAAAGTTTAAAATTAAAAAGATAAATCTGTGAGAGAAGGATTTAGCACAACTACTAAAAATAAATCACATTTCTCCCTAATTATGTATTATAAATTAAACTCATCTCTTATTTCGATAAATGCTTTTCATCTTACAATTCTTTTTGTATTTAAAAATAATTTCCATGAATGTAATATCTTAATTAATTTAAAATCTTGTATAGAAGTTTTTCTCCATAAATATTACTTGAATTATAAAAATATACAATTAAAACATTTCATATTTCTTTAACATAAAAGTCAAACAAAAAATTTAGGATATCTAAAATTAGTTATTTAAATTCTGTAACTATTTATATAATTCTATTCATTCCTTCTTTATATTACTAAAACAAAAACTTAAAACAAAAATAATTATTTATATAGAATATTATAATTTAATAAACCTTAATTTTATTCTTATTTATATTTCTAATCGAATTAATTTAACTAAATAAATTAATGATAAATTCAAGCAGATTGGTTAAAACAATTATTTGATATTTATATTAGCTTCACTATTCTATTATAATTGATTATCTAATTATTTGAAAAATATTGACCAATGAACGCGAAACCTTAACATATATTTATTTTTTATTTAATATAATTCTTTTTAATTAAAAATACAATTATCATTTAATGGAATTTAAGATTAAAACTCAATGCTTAATATTATGGAAAATCATAAATTAATTTAAAAATCCTTTTTTTTATCTTAAATGATTTAGAATAATATGCAGTAGTTGATATGTGTAAAATAAAGGAATTAAGATCTATAAGAAAGCGCTTTTATATTTTTTCTAAATTAATTTTAGGTTAAATTGATTTTAAAAAGGTCAAGTGTCCTTTTTGTAAACAATTTCCCAAATAATTTCAAAATATGATTAAAATTGCTCTTTTTTTTTAACAATTCATCAACTATTAGAAAAAAAATTGTATTTAAACTATTGATATTAAACATATATTAAGTAAATTTCTTATTAAAAAAGCTAAATATTTAATAACAGCTAATAAAAAATCCACAAATATAAAATACTCATCTAAATTTAAATTATACATTAATTATTATAAATTCCTATATTTTGCTATTATTATTATACTAAAATTCAGTCATTTAATTTCGCAAAACATTATTTAAATCATAATTAATTTTTGAAATCCTTTTTACATTTGAGGCATTTGAAAATAATTTTTTAAACAATTATAATACATTGATACATTGAAAAAAGTATATTATATTATTAGAGCATCATTCTATCATTTTTTTCATTTCTAATACATCATTTGATGGCAATGTAAAAAAAATAAACTTATTTTATAATTAAATATCATATTTCTTTGTTAAATAATTTTAAATCTAACATATTTTGTTAAAATAAATTGAATTAATATATTTTGTAAATATATTTAGAATTATTTTTATTAAATTAATATAAATTTAACACGTCAATCCAACTTTGTTACTAACTCGAGCTCAATCATTAAATCTAGATAAACTTGGTGTATGTGAAATACATAATACTGTGTCATTTTACTATTAATGTAAAAATATCTTCCCAAAATTCAAAATATAGATATAAAATTATATTTATCATTTAAAATTATAGTTGTAAAATTCAATTAAAAAAACAAATTTTTTACTAAAATTGAAAATAAAAACTAAAATTAGTAAATTAATTTTCTTCTGTAATATTGCTAAAAATCTCCTCAATGTGTTGAGAATAAACCGTATTTTATAAGTAATATAAATATATATTATTAATTTAAGAATTAACATTTCAAGTTAAAATTTAAAAGTTTTAATATCAAATATCTATTAATAAATACAAACAAAGATTTTACTTTAAAAAAATAATGATTTGCTTACTTAATTAACTTGTTAATTGTTTTGTGATATGTAAATAAAAATTTGAGATTACTTTTTATTTTATTCTCACAAAATAATTTCACCCACTTACTTTTATGTATTTCTTACATTTCTTTTTAATCATAGAGAAACATTTAAATCTTAAATTTTAAATATTTTTCTTAAAAATTTCACAATAAAAATAGGAAATTGTTAAAATTCTCAAATCAAATCTAGATTAGTGAAGTTTTTTTATCAATATTAATTTAGATTTTTAAATTATAATTAACTAATTTTAAACTTTCCTATTATAAAACTAGTATAATTTATTTAAACATGTCATCATTCAAGAACTAATGAAATCAATTAATTTTAAATTTATTACTATTTTGAAATATTTGCATGGCAGAAATAAATATTTGAGATTATTTGCAGCATATTTAAATTTTATTTTCAAATATTTTTTTGTTTTGACTTATAATCTTGAAATAACGTAAATAGATACATATCATCACAATTCTCATAAATTATTTGAAAATTAAGTTAAGTTCTAATTATATATTGGTAAAAATAGGGAAAAAATTAAATAAATTATAACTTAAGGGCTGCAGACATATAAAGTTTCCATTTCATGATATGAATAAATAATTCAATTTTGAAATAATAAAAAATGATACTAGAATTCATTAAATAATACAATAATGAGAGGTGAGTATTTTTTTCAATAATAAAAAGAATTTAAATATGGAAAGTTTTATGAGGTTAAGTTAAAAAAAATAAAATATATAATAATTTAAAAGTATTTCTGCTCTGAATGTGCTGAGGTTGGTGGCACCCATCTTCACCCACTCATGGCCAGAGATAAATTTTGCAATCAAAGGAATCAAGAATTTCAATAAATATTTGACTTGATGGAATCTTTACATGATGCATCTGTAGATAAGTACAAGTAATAGAAAATTAATTTATTTAATTTAAATTGAAAGTTTAAATAATGTTGAAAAATAAGAGAATTTTTTTTTAAATTTCGGATATAAATTCATAAAATTGAAGATTACTTATTTAATATACTTTAAAGTGAGTTTATTAGTTTTTTATATTCATCATATTGGTTTATATAAATTTGAAAAAACAATTCAAAATATAAACTCTTACTTTAGATAAATTATAGACTATAAAAATTAAATAATGCATTTATCAAGGAAGCAGAAAGTTAAAAAAAATTAATTGAGTAAATTAAAGGGGTTAATATAAGAAATTTGAGAAAGATATTCAAATTTGCATAAATATTTGATTCTATGCATAAAGCATAGAATCAAATCTTAACTAATTTAGTATGAGGTATTATCATTAATTTTAGGTTAAGTGAAATAAGCCAAGAATTCTAGAGTCAAATCATTCCTGAGATTGTCTATAAGAGTCTGTCAAAGTACCAACTACTTGCGCCAAGATTCTTTTTTAGGTATAAATTATAATTTAATCAAAGAGACAATGAGATTTGAAAGTAGCAAAAGATATATTTAGCAATCATTCTGACAAAAATTCTAAATATTTGGTAAACACCATATTGTGTTTCTGGTTAGAATTAAATTATTTTTGTTAATTTTATATTCTTTTTCTATCGTAAATACAATTATTAACAAGATTTAATCATAGTTTATTGCATAATTTTTAAAAACACTTAAATATCTATACAAATTATTTGTTTGGTTCACAATATACAATTCATTAAATATTTGGTTGGATATATCTGCTTTAATTTTAGCGCTTGATTTGAATAATAAATATGTTAGAATGAATGAATGACATTAACTCATTAAAAATATCTTTTTCAAAGTTTAATAGTATCTTTTTCATCAAATTATATTAATTTTAGCAGTAATTATAACATTTACTTCATTAAAATCTTGTATTGACATACTATTTATATTAAAATATGTAACTTAAATTTGAATATACCTTTCAATGCTATTAAGATAATTTATACAATAATTTTAATGCGATTTATTTGATTTTATTAATAGGAAGTCATCCTTGTCTGGGCTAGCAAAGAATTCAAGAAGCTCTAAAATCCTCAAAACACCCCAGCTAAAGACAGACTTAGCGAAGACTATAGGGATATAGTGAGCTATTTCAAAAAAGTAAGCGATGCCAGAGATAAAATTAATTAATACTGTGTTGACTACAAAGCCGTGGAAATTGTAGAAATAATGAAGATGATTCCTGAGGTTTAAAGTTTTATCAAACGTGTTGACAATTAAAAACATTTAATAACATTTTAATGTAATTTAGGGGAAATAAAATTTAAATAAAAACTTTTTTCACTAAATTTACAGAGAGACTCAATTCTTTAAGATTAAATTTTAATGTAGAGTATGTTTATAATAGTTTTACTTATTCTAAAAAATAAATTTCAATTCGTATTTTTGTTAATTTTATTATAAGCATTACAAAAAAAATTAAATTTAAGTTAAATTTAATAATTGACTACTATCGCAAATTGGATGCAGACCTTATTTTCAAGGAATACAAGTCAGTTTTTCAATAGAGAAATCCAAACACATTTGCTGAGAGAAGAAATTAGGAATTTGTCAATCGTCACGCTCAATTTCAAATTCGCGCTCTCTTTGAAGAAAATGATGACTTAAAAGCTAGTAATTTGGGGTTTATTAAAAATTAAAATTCAATTAAATTATCATAAATAAATTCCAAAATATTTAATTCTTCAAAATAAAGCAATACTGATATATTTATGATTCTTTTAAGAAATTATATTGAGATAAGATATGTTTAAAGTCAAGTAAATACTAATATATATTTTCTTTTTATCTGATTTATTAATTATGTATTAAACAAATCTTATAAGAATTAATTCATTAATTTAAGTTGATTCCCTCTAAAAACTCAAAATGAATTAATGACCAATATAAACCCAATATCTTGTATTTTTATTTAAATGTTTGGGGGGGGGTCTAAGTCGGTGGCAGAAATTTTTTGAAATCCTAAGTCGGTGGCAAAATTTTTTCAAAATCCTATGTCGGTGGCAAAAAATAATATATGATTATTTTACCAAAAAATCATAAATTGATGTTAATATAAAAAAAAGTTTTCAATCAAAGAATTGTTAAATATTTACAAACTAGTTAAATATCTCAGATAAACATTCATTTGCCTTTTATAAATTGATTTTATTTGTCTTCTCCATAATGCTTCCATTAGAAAATCATGCAAATTTTCATCACTTACCGTACTATAAATATTTTTAATATATCTTTTGAGTTAAAACCATGAGCTTTCAATTTAATTTGTTCCTCTAAAATTTCTAGGTCTTACATTTGCATTGCTATTCTCACTATCATCTTGCATTTCAACATCTTTAAATTTATTTTCTTCATTTTCATCATCTTCATCATCATCTTCATCATCATCGTCATCATCATCTTCATCATCATCGTCATCATTATCTTCTTCTTATTATTAATTAAATAAATTTTATTTGAGTTCTTCATGAACATATCTTTTATTGTATAATCCTGCGTATGAAAACTGCATATTTTAATATGAACTAAATCCATCATGATGTATAGTAGATCCTACTTAAGAATATTAGTGTATTAGTGCCCATAAAGTATCTCTAGTTCTGTCTTTAACAATGAAAACTTTTGCTTCTTAGAATTTCTTTCTATCATACCGAATACCCAAATTTGCCTTTCAACTCTCATATTTCCTACATAATTTCTAATTTAGCCTTCATCATGCAAGAATTTTCCATGAGTAAATAAACTTTCATCTACTTCAATATCACCATTAAGTATTTCATTTTCATCTTAGATGTGAAAAATCTCCATATACTTAGCTATCTTTTTTCTAACATCTTAGAATATATTCTTGATTAATTTCTGATTTAATTTGTAATTGCACATATTTAAATTGTACTTTGTTTGGGAAGAACTGTATCCCTTTGCAAAATAGTGAAACACCAATAAATACCATGCTGATATTGGTTGTTGATGCTTGCGAAACATAAATAGTGATTAAATTGATTTTTTCCTCCTGCATGGTTGTTTACATTAGTATTCAACTTCATCTGGTGCATCTTTTCTTTTGGTTAACATCATATACTATCTGCATACTTAAAATTTTACGTCATTTTCGAAAATTCCAGTTTCTTATAGATCTGCTATTACTTTTTATATATCTTTGGGGGGAGGAAGTTTCCTGCCCCAAAATTTTATATGCACCCAAGGGGGGAAGTTTCCTGCCCAAAAAGGTAGTTTCCTGCCCCATACATAAAAATATGCAATTTTTATAATTTTCAAAGAATCTTTATCATCTATTATTATGCAGTTTTTTTTTTAAATTTAGCTTCAAATATCATTTCTACCTTGATAATCAATTTAAAATTTAATGAAAATTACATTAATTATTAAAAAAAAACTCTTATTTTAGCCTTGTCAATAATATATAATTTGATAAAGAATAATTATGTACCTTGAAAATTATATAATAATAAATGTTGTATAGTAAATGGTTATGGTTATTGAAATTGAAATTAATTTGTTTCTAATAAATTTATTGCAAAAATATAAAATTTAATGTTCGGGGCAGGAAACTACCTTTTGGGGCAGGAAACTGTCTGGGGGCAGGAAACTTCCCCCCCCCCATATCTTTGATAAAACTCATTACATCCATTATTAATTAAGATGTTTTACAATATCTGAATGTCTTTTTTGCCTTTACATTTCTATATCTATTATATTAAAATAATAATATAAATTTTTAAATAAATTTTTAGATACAACAATTTAAATATTTATTTTTTTTATTGAAAACTTTATTTTGTATTAAGCATCAATTTATGAGTTTTTGGTAAAATAATCATATTTAATTTTTTGCCACCGACATAGGATTTTGAAAAAAAAATTTTTTTTTATCTCTGCCACCGACATAGGATTTTGAAAAAATTTTGCCACCGACTTAGGATTTCAAAAAATTTCTGCCACCGACTTAGACCCCCCCCCCAAATGTTTTTATAATGTTTATTATTAATTACTCCCTCAAATAAAATTTATATGAATTGCTAATTATAAAATTAATTTAAGATTAAATTTATAAACTAGAAATGATTTATTTGAATAAAAATGTAAGTATTGACAAAAAATTGCAAAGTCATTATGTTTTTCAATTGTTTTTTTAAATATTATGTCACATAATAAAGCCATGAATTTAAAGTAAAATTAATGATTGTTCACCCCGAGCCCCCCCCCACCCCTCCCCCACCCCCAACCGGCCCCCCCCCCCACCTTCATATAAATAATTTTTTTCAGTATAATTTTTCTTGCCCTGCGAGCGGCTATTACATATTATGATTTATTTTTATAAGATTCACTACATACGTCAGCATTTTTGTGTACATGCTCCCATAGGAAAATATTTAAAACTCAAAACAAATGTTATTTTTATATATAATATTAATTATTTTTAGACAAGAAATTTTTTGTAACATTCATATTATTGTACTTTTAATAAGTTAACCATACTATTAAAAATAAATATACATTCCAGTTAAAAAAGGAATTTTATGGTTAACTTATTAAAAGTACAAAATATGAATGTTACAAAAAAATTTCTAATCTAAAAATATTTAATATTATATATAAAAATAACATTTGTTTGGAGTTTTAAATATTTTCCTATGGGAGCATGTACACAAAACTGATGTCGGATGTAGTGAATCTTATAAAAATAAATCATAATATGTAATAGCCGCGCAGGGCAAGAAAAATTACACTGAAAAAAAATATTTATATAGAGGTGGGGGGGGGGGGGGGGGGGGGGGTGAACAAATGATTATTAAGCTTCTCGTTTTATTTCATGATATAAAGTATTTTAAATATTTTTTAAAGAATATTTTCTAATGAATTTTCAAAATCAGCAGAATAAATTTTTTCAAAAATTTAATTTCACTTTTCACCTTGAAAATGCAATAATTTTCGACTTTATTTAAATTATATAATTAATTTTATTAAGTTTAATAATGTCATAATCAAAATTCTAGGTAAACTTAATATCAGTAATGACAAGGATTAGGATGCAAAAACATTCTTTTAAACTGTATTGATGAGTAAAATATAAAAAGTGATATTTTAATAATAATAATTTAATAACAAAAAACCAAAAGATTCAAACTTTAGATTTGAAAATCAATGTAAATTAAAACTGCATTTTTAATTAAAAAAAAACAAATATTTCATTTTTTAGCAATATTAAGATGATCAAACTATATTTGCTATTTT